>JAPDSC010068425.1:598181-620387 GCA_026290005.1 Latrodectus geometricus
ATAATAATGATACGATATTAAGGAAAATGTTTAGTTGCCATCGTGTGTTGCAAGCTCTCGGTTATCATTTGATATATCAGCTATAATTAATTAAAATAATAAAAATACTTTCGACGATAAATTATTGAAATAATAATTAGAGTCTTATTACTTTACACACAACAGCTAATGTTTGTCTTCTATTCACGCCGACTTTCAAAATCTAGAATGAGATCAATGTTTTTTTTTTTTTTTTTTTTTTTTTTTTTTTTTTTTTTTTTTAAAAAAAAGCTTTAACTTATTTTCTGATGGTTTTTTGATAAGATGATTTCTCTGATTTCTTATATGTCATATTGCATAAACCTGTTTCAAATTATTGAGAGGCAGTCTGCAATTGAATGAACATGTCACATTTCATTTGGACAAATTTCATATACTTCAAGATTACCTGTTTAGTGTTGAATATTCAGATAAAATAATACATATTAATGCAACTGAAAAAATTTTGTTTTTTCAAAATATTTAAAATAAATAAAAGAAAAATTACTGTGTCGCTATTAAAAAAATGAAGTAAACTCTAAGGGTATTAAATCGAAAAACACTTTATAGTGTAAATTACATTTTAACAAAACTCAATCCTAAGCACCTTAGCTGAAATCCTTTCCATTACAAAGTCAATCAATAAATAAATGTGTATAGTTCTTGCATTTTGTAGGGATATGGGAATGTTATTATGACAATATTTTATCATTGTATGTTCTAAAAATAAGCTTGGAGACTTTTTTCCATAATTATGGATATGCATAGAAAGGCAACTGATTAAAATTTCAAAATGATAGAATGATTTATTTTAGAGCTTCAAAGATACAATGCTATGACGTCAATAAATCAGCCCCTTCAATGGGTTTACTTTCTTTAAATAAACTAACTATAAAGTGAAAAATAAATGTTGCTAAACTAAGGCTAGAAATCAAGTCACCTCTCGAACACAGCAATCTGTAATGAGTTATGCGGCCGCTGCGAAAAGAGTCACTGGAATAATTAGCTCACGAACAGATACTCTGTCAATCCCTGATACAGGATAACCTCCAACATCAACTTTGAAAGATCAGAATCAGTATCTCCTATATTTCGAAGAACTCCTTTCGCAAAATCAAGAGATGTTAGGGAGTCCAAATTAAAATCTTTAAATTAGGGCTCTCATAAGTCATCATTATCCACCCGTAGATCCTTGTTGTCCCTAGAGCCTGATACTATCTAACTGCATATCTTGGAAGATAATTTATCGCTGGAGGAATTGATTGAAGACTCGCCTTCCAGCTCTAGAGGATGAGCTTTTCTATTTAAAACATAACTTCTCCTCTCTTTCTTGGAACATCTATGGTTTGCGTTTACATCTTGATGACATCAAGTCTTTTACATTAGCTTATAACCTCGCATGTATAGCACTTCAGGAAAATTTCCTGAAGTGTACCAATAACATCTTTATGCGGGGGCTCCAATGCTTTAGAAAAGACTGTGGTGACGATGGTGCAGTGTCTGGAGGTGTTTGAATATTAACATCTAATGACTTCCACAGCACTGGCCACCAAATTAATACTAGCTACAGGCTGTGGCAAAAAGAATACATACAACATGCTTAATTACAGTCTATAGTTTGTAATTGCCACTACATGATGTCATACGCCAAGAAGAAATGATTTAGTTGATCAGCTGCCAAATCACTTTTTGATACTCGGAGAATTTAATGGTCGTAATTCTTTGTGGGGAAGTTGTGACCCAAATTCTCGCGGTTTCAGATAGAACAGTTTATTTCTGATAACATCCTCTATCTGATCAATACCGATGAGAAAACATACTTCTACACACCCTCAAGAACGTTTCCTTCTCTCGATCTTGCCATTTGCTCTCCGACACATCTGCCACTGTTAAATTAACAGTAGGAAATGATTGGAACAACAGCAATATTTTTCCTCTAGTTATTTTCCAGACTCGAAGTAGTAGTGTAGGACAACGTCTACCTATTACGTGTACATTCGGACATATTGGCCGTTATTTGCACAATTGGCAATCGTTGGTGGTAAATTGGTTATGATCGAGTATATTGATGTTGCCATACATAATTTACCACAAACAATTATCAGTGCAGCTGATACTGCAATTTCAAAATGTTCTTCTGAAGCACACATAGTTTACCATGCTGGAATAATGAATATCAAATATCTATAAAAGAAAGGAAGTTATGGGGGATATTCCGGAGGTACCCCACAAAAGAGGATCTTATTCTATTCAAGAGAGCAAAGGCATTAGCAACGACCCTCTCTTAGCAAAGGCTAAGAGAGTGTCGTTGAAGTCAAGTCAGAAGGAATCCTGTTCTCTCTATGCTTCGTCAATTCGTCAGTAAATCTTCCACATCCAGTAAAACTTTATGGAGGAAAGCGAAAGCCGCTAATAGTATTTGAAGGGAATCTTCTATTTCTATTTTAAGGACCAGGGCTACTGAACACTCATCTCCTAAGAACACCATCTTGGGTGAAATTTTTGCTAGTGTCTCAAGCACCGACTCTTATAGGCCTTCGTTGGTGAGGATTAAGATTCGAACTGAGTGGACACCAATTCGTTTTAACTATAGACAAGCTTTGCCTAATAACTGAGAATTTCAATTGTTGGAAATGAAGAATGCGTTGAAACAGCCCAATAATACCAGTCCAAAACCTGATGTAATCAGTTATTACATGCTTCAACATTTAAGTCCAGACTTCTTATTGAACTTATTGCTTTTGTTTAATAGTATCTGGCCTGAAAATGAATTTCCATATCTTTGGACTGAAGCAATGGTGATTCTGATTTTAATGTTTGGTAAGGATCATTCAGAACATTCACATTATCAACCTATGGCTCTGACTATTGCCTTTGTAAGACTCTCAATCGTATTGTTCGTCCGTCTCGGGTATGTCTTAGAAGAAAATAAATGTATACATGTTAATCAGAGCGGATTCCGTAAACGAAGATAACCTCTTGATAATTTTATATATTTGGAAACCGAAATCCACAACGCTTTTGTGAGGAGGAACAATCTGGTTTCCATTCTCTTCGACATTGAGAAGGCATACGACCGTACGTGGTGATATAGTATTCTCCATTTATTATAAGATTTTGGCTTTTCTGATAAACTTTCTATATTCTTACAAAATGTTTTATACTGCCAATATTTTAAAGTTTGTATTGGATCTGTTTTTCTTTCGATACTTTTTATCAATCTGAGAGTGTCCCTCAGGCTAGTATTTTAAGTGTCACATTTTTAGTATTACAACATATTATCTCAACATAAGTCTTGTAGTTCATCAACTTTCACCTTCTATCCATGGAACTTTATATGTTGACGACCTGCAAATATCGTGTCAAGGGTCCAATATGCGGTTAATTAAGAGACAATTAATTACAAACTACTGTAAATACTTTTAATGCATAGTGTGCTGAGAATGTCCATACTCTGTCTCCTGGTAAGAGTAGTTGTGCCTATTTTTGCTACCAGATAAGCCTGAATAATGATCCAATGATTTATATAAATAATAAACCAACTTGTAGGATTTATATAAATAATACTGTGGTCAATGAGGTAAAATTCCTTGGAGTGAGAGAGAGAGAGGTTTGACCGAAAATTAACTTTTCTGCCACATGTCCTATATCTGCAGAAGAAATGGGAGCTATCGCTTAATATCGGTAACGAGTTATCAAGTACGTCTCAATGTAGGATGTCAGTATAGACTCAGTACAGGGAGTGCTGTGCAGATCGCACACTCATTCATATCATCAATTCTTTGGGTTTATCAATCATTGATTTTATCCCGCATTCACTACATGTGTGTTGTGTATGGATCTTCTGTTTTGCGAAAATTGGGCACTGTCCTTCACTATGCCATTATGTTTAGGCCCATTCCACACATCACCTGTCCAGAGTCTATATGCAATTTGCCGACAATTGCCATTAGACCTGAGATGAATGCAGCAGTCTCACAATTATTATGCAAAAATTAAGTTGAAATCTCATAATCTTCTACGCTCTATGGTTCCTAACGCCTCTATAAAGAGACTTTATGATACTCGTTATAGGAGCATCCCACATTTTCTCACATGTGCCAAATCCTATCTGTCTCTTTCTGACCTATGTCTGATTCGGATTGAGACAATTGATCCTCACACTGAATCCTCCACCTTGGTATAACCCAACCATAACAATTCTTAACACCTTTGCTGAATATAGGAAATCAGACACAATATATATTGTTTCAATAACTATATTTATCTCATCTCTCTCTATATGAATCATACACACCTGTATTCACAGATGGATCTAAAACAGCAAAACATATTGGCTATGGTGTTTACATAATTAATACACCTTTTAGTTACAGCCTACATTCGTCCTCTTCTATCTTTACAGCTAAAGCAACAGTTATATTCCACGCTCTTCAAAAAGTGAATACAGACAACCATCATTAGTTTTGTGTGTACAGTAATAGCTTGTGTGTTTTTGAAGCCTTAGAAAGCAACAGTTTTAAATGCTATCCCCTGTTGTGTCAAAGAATTTCAGAGTATTAGATTCCCTTAGTGGCAAGGGATATGACATCATATGTTGTTGGGTAACAAATCACATAGGTTTTGATGGAGATGAGAGATCGGATGTGCCTGAAAAAATTGCATCAGGTCAAATTTTACCATCTGTTCCACTCTCTGACTTGATATAAGATGTAAAAAGATTCATTCATTCTCCTTGGCAGGAATCATGGAGCATGCAGGTCACAAATAAACTGCATACCCTCTTTCCATACCTCACCACATTACCAATTTTACAGTTACGGAGTGCCAACGTTTGTTTGACTTGCCTTCGTATCGGACACACACGTTTCACCTCATACACATTTGTTTCTAAATGAATTGAATCCATGTCGTGAAGGATGTGATGAACCATTTACTGTTTTTACATTTTAATTTCATGCTATGATTTTAGCTTTTATCGTTTTAAATTTTTTGCAATAAAGTTTTTAACTATGCATTAATTAGTGAGGGAGCCACCACAAAGAAACCTTTTTGTCTTTTTTAAGGCAATTGAATTTTTTCAATTTATTTAAATTTTATGATTTTAATTTTATGAATTTTATTTTTACTTTCATTTTACTATTGATACCTTTTTAGATTTTAAATGAAATATATATTTTTATATTTCAACTTTTTTAACTTTAAGTTTGGGTTTTGTTTAAAAGTTGTTTAAGATTTTCTTTAAAATTTAATTCTGACATAGCTTGTCCTTTTTGGGCCTTGCACCACAAAACTCAATCAACCATCTATAAACCGGTGATTGACCTCTGACTTGACTGCAATCACCGAATGGTGTGGTAAAATCTAATAAATTTCCCAGAATTAGTGCTGCGGAATTTCTTATTAAATTGTTTCCAGCTCTTGGACTAAAATCAACACTCCGAGATTATTGTAATCATTGACATAAGATAATAAGTGGAGAATATGGAAGGAAAACCCGAGAACCTGGCTCTTCAACGAGGTGCTGAACAAACGTGAGAAATCCAATTAAAACGTGTTATTCTCTTATTGAAAAATAAATTCCCTAACCTAAAGAAAGGGTGCCAGAATGGATCGAAGAATGATATCTACATACTACTGTTCTGTAAATGTGGCGCAAATAACTGCGCATATGCGAGTAAAGGTAAAATACCAATGCTCCTCTTCATTTCTACAGACATTCTTCTCTTGTCGTCAGCTCGTATTTGGAAGTAAGAGCAGTCACTAAAATTTATATGCTGCCAGTTAGCATTTTTGTAAGTTGATCGAGCCTCAAAACTCTAGAATATGTGTGAAAGTCATAAATTTTGTGCTAAGAAGGATATACTTATCCTCCTTTATAGAAGAAGCTAACCAAAAGTTACAACTTAAAAGAAATAATATCTAAATACCAAAGTATTTTATGCTTTGTCTCAATGCAAAATATACAAATACGAAATGATTAACTTGGTTTCTACAATTTTTAGAACATTACGCAATAGTCACAACAATTTCTTCTCTTTCTAATGCAAATATTTATATGCCTTGAACATACTTGGAGCTTCATTTTTACACTAGAAAACTAGATATTATTAATATTGAAAGGCAAATAGAAAAATATTTGGACATTAAAAAAATGCTTAAAAATATTTTTGCAATAAGTTTAAGCATCACTCATTCTTTGTTAAAAGAAATTAAAAAATGTGATATCTTACCTCAAAAAATTTTGAGTGTAAATGTTTATCAATGTACAAAATGTTCGGAAAATGAAAAAATATGTGTTAGCTTTAACTAGTAATTTATATTATAATTTAACGTTACAACTTGAGTTTAATATTTATCAAATTAATCTATTTTAAGCAAAACAAAAATTTTATAAAATGTATTTTATTTTCATTGAAATAGGCTTAAATTACATAAACTAAAGAAAACTCCATGCATGAAAAATAATATTTCATTTAATAAGATGGTGTGAGTACGAACAATAGCCAAATGAACAAATTGAACAGTTGTATTATAGTTGAATTTTATTATTTTTATGAAAAGTTTCGAAACAATTTGATGCAAATAAACTTGATGTTTGAAGCACAAATAAGTTGTGTATGATTTCTGTGTTCATATCATCTCCGGTATTTTTCTTTTTTTCGCTCTCTGTCTCTCTCTTTCCCTTCCCCTCAGGGGGTTTTATTTCTTTAAATAAACATGGGTGCCACAAACCCTAGGTACCCCAGTGATCTATCCTCTTCTTTCTTTTCTTCTCTTTTCTCTGTACTTCTGCTTTATCTTCCTTTTCTCTTTCAATGTGGTTACCTCTGTTGAGGTTGAGGGCTCCCCTTCAGCAGATATCACCGCTCTGTTGCTGTTAGCTTCTCTTGGGGACTAAATCCCCCACGTGTTTGTCGTGCGTGGAGAAACATGTTCCTGGAAAGGAGGATCCTGGTAATTGAAGCCCCTAGAGACTAACACATTACTTTAGCCTCTGATTTAGGTAGACGGGAGGTGTATTGTGGTCCTCAGCACATCAATCGCCTTTATGAATCAAGTGATCGGTACATCTACTGGATGACTCGTTAAGGGTGGAGGTCATCTTAGGGATGTACTGTGAGCGTATAGGATCTGGCTAGCACTGTTGCAGCTGGTCTGCATCCCCTTGTTGGACTCGATAGTGGGTGGTGTGATCGATCCCGAAACTTTATATATATTTCTAAAGAGAATAAAAATTATTCTTTTCTCCCTCGAGAGTAACTGTTAGATAACTCAAACGTGAAAATTTTTATTATAATAAGAAAAGAGGGAAATTTTGAACATGTTTCCCCTTTTCTAATTCAAAAAGGAATATAGGGTACAGTAGGGGAAGTGAGGAATGTTAAAATACTGTGAGCTGGTGAATTACTTGTTGAGGTTGCATATACTGCTCAACCATCTACAATATGAGACTGCTGGCGAATATTGAGGTGACCGTCTCGCCTCATCGGAACTTAAATTTTTCTCAGGGAGAATCAGAGAATCAGAAGGTCTGGGGAGTTAAGTGCATAACTGTCAGAAGGGATGGACAATATATTGATACGAAACATCTCATTCTTACATATGTAACACCAGACCTTCCAGAAAATGTCAAAGTTACATATATGCATCTACCCATAAGGCCGTATATTCCTAATTCCTTACATTGTTTCCAGTGCAAACACTTTGGACACTATGCAACCTCTTGTAGGGCCAAACTCGCTCGCGCTCGTTGCGCAGTTATTGGCCACGAGAGTAGTAACTGCACTGCAAAGGAGGCATGTGTCAACTGCAAAGGTGACCACCCCTCCTACTCTCTAAATTGTCCAACATGGGTTCTGGAAAAGGAGATCACCATTCTAAAGATAACAAACAAAATTTCATACCCTGAGGCTAGACGTATTGTCACATCTCGTACGTCAAATTCTAGAGTAAGCTATCTAGCCGTGGCTGGTAAAATTACCAGATCCAGTAGTACTAAAACAGATTTAGGTACAATTCCCTTTGTTAGATTACCCATTACATAAACAGAAAAGACAAAATCAAAAATATCTCCCATTTCTAAAAAAGCTCCTACATATAAATCTTAATCTGCCAAGGCTTACAAATTCAAATCTGCAAAAGAGCGCTTTAGTAGGCCCTCAATATTCACCTGCAAAGCCTTGTCCCTGGAAGCTGATGCGGTATCTCTACTTCCTTCGGATGATGATATGTCGTTCCGAACACATACAAGCTTTTCCTTAAAACTGCGAATTTTGGATGTTGGAATTGAAGCAAGCATTGAAGCAGGCTAATAATACCATCCCAGGACCAGATGGAATCAGTTATGAATTGTTTCGACATTTAAGTCCAGACTCCCTGTTGAATTTATTGCCTTTATTCAATAGGATCTGGACTGAAAATGAATTGCCATCATTTTGAACGAAACAATAGTGAATCTGATCCTTAAGACTGTAAGGATCCTTCACAGCCTTCACTTTATAGTACAATAGCTCTGATGAGTTGCCTTTGTAAGAAACTCGAACATATTGTCAACTACCGTCTCTTGTACGTCTTAGAAGAAAATAATAGTATGCATATCAATCAGAGTATTTTTCGTAAAGGAAGATCTAGTCTTGATAACATTACATATTGGTAAACACAAATCTGTAACGCATTCGTGCGGAGAAATCACCTGGTTTCCATTTTCTTCGACATCGAGAAGGCATACGACCGTACATGGCAATATTGAATTCTCCGTACATGATATTACTTTGACTTTGGGGATAATCTTCCGATACTCCTACAACATTCTTTATGTTCCCATGTTCTTAAAGTATGTATTGGTCACCTTTAGTCCAATACTTTTTCTTGAAATCGAGGGTGTACTCCATGGCTCCATTTTCAGTGTCACTCTTTATAATTTATACATAAGTAGCATCCTTCACCACTTTTTTCTTTCTATTAATGGCACGTTGTATGTGGATGGTCAGCAAATATCTTGCCAACTATCCAACATTCGTTTAACAGGGGCAATTACAAACATCTGTTAATAAAATAGCTGCATGGTGTGCAGAGAATTGCTTTACTTTATCTACTAGAAAGAGCAGCTATATCCATTTCTGCAAGAAGAATAGCTTTCACAACGATCATGTTATTTATTTGAACATCTCTGTAATATCTGTGGTAAATCAGATAAAATTTCTAGGTGTGGTATTTGACCGAAAGTTGACCTTTCTTCCGCATGCTTTATAATTGCTGAAGAAATGTGGGTAATCGCTTAATATCCTCAAGGTGATTTCAAATGCATCTTAGGTTGTTGATCGCTTGTCACTCTTTCGAGTCTATCAAGCACTTATTTTATCTCGTATTGACTACGGATGTGTTGTATATGAATGTACTAGGTCTTCTGTCTGATGCAGATTGGACACTGCCCATTACTCTGCTTTGAGAATATATTCAAGCACATTCCGCACATTACCCGTCCAGAGTCTTTATACGATTTTCAACAATTGCCTTTAGACCGGAAACGAATGCTGCTGTCTCTCAATTATTACGCTAAGGTTATGTCTGATAGACAACATCATTTACGATGCTTGGTATATACTCCAGCTTTGAAGAGATTATATTTTGCTCACCCCTATAGCATCCAATCTTTCTTCAGTCTAACTTAATCTCAGCTTTTTTTTTTTTTTTTTTTTTTGACAAATCTATATGATGTCTGTTTTATTAAAATGGACTTACATTCACATCCATCCTGGTATGATCCACAGGTAACTATTATTAATCCATTTGTTCAGTTTAGAAAATCGGAACTAACCTCAACGGTTTTTTAACAGCTTTATTTACCCCGTCGCTGTCAGTATTCATCATACACGCCTGTATTCACAGATGGATCAAAAACTGCATGACATGTTGACTGTAGAATATTTTATGCTAATACCAGTCATGGTTGCAGCCTCCATACGTCCTGATCCATCTTCACTGCTGAAACTACGGGTATCCATCAAGCCCTTCAGCTAGTGAATACAGAAAATGTTTATAAAATCTGCATACATGCTGACAGTTTGAGTGTTTTAGAAGAGTTGAAAAACTCTAATAATTGTCATCCTGCTGTGTCTAAGATTTTCGGAGCATTGGATTCCGTTGCTGGCAAGAGCTATGAAATTATTTTCTGTTGGATCCCAGGTCATGTAGGTCTAGAGTGAAATGAAACGGCAGATGCAGCTAAAGCTGCATCGTATTTACTTCATTCATATATCCCTCTTCTCGAAATGAGAAGGGTTGCAACACGATTTGTAAATTCTCTCTGGCAGGAGTAATGGAGCATGCAGGTCTCCAATAAATTACATGACACCTTTCCATACCTCATTCCATCATCAGTTTTACTATTACGAAGAGCAGATGTTACACTAACTGGCCTTCGTATCGGACACACACATTTTACACATAAACATTTATTTCTTGGTGAATTGAATCCATGTTGTTTATCTATATATACTGCTTATCATATTTTAATCTCATATCCTGACTTTAGCCATTATCGTTTTACATTTTTTAAAACAAATATTTTAACCATATGTGATTTGGTGAGGCAGCCACCTCACAGAAACCTTTTTGTCTTTTTGAGGGCAATAGGTTTCCTTGAAGATATTTAAATTTTGGAATTGTATTTTCCTTTGTTTTTATTTTACTATAAAACTAAATATTAATCTAAATATTTTACATTGTTTTTTGTATTTTAATGTTGTTTATGTTTTCTACAATTTATGAAGGATTTAGAGAAACAAAGTTTTGGTGCAGCTTGTCCTTTTTGGACCTTGCGCCAGAAAACCCAACCAACCTTTTTCTTTTATGTATTTTCGATTATATCTGTCTTTATTTCATTAGTTAGAGCAGTGGATAATAAATTATCTTTATTTCGATGTGTAGTTTTTAAAGTATTTTCATCAAGATGGTTATTTTTAGATTTAATAGAGCAATCATCCAGATTTTAATAGAGCAATCACTAGGTAAGATTTAAAAAGATTAAGTACTTTCTATGTTATTTGAGATTTTATGCTACTTCCATGAATATATACTATGATTTTATCAATGATAGCTGTTAAAGGATTTATTACAAAATGGAATCCCAATTAACAATAAAACTCTTTTATTGAATACAAAAGATTTCAATTTTTGATTGCTTTTCCTGCATTTAACCAGTGAGTGTGCATGGTAAGTTATTACTAATCTCAATAGATTTAAGTAAAATATTTTATATAAGTTTCTTTAAGAAATTTTTAATTTTAGTTTTTAGAACATGCAACTTTAATCCATTATAAAAACATAATCTCCAGTGGAAAATCATACATTCTCAAAAGTCAAATTTGTCGAAACCGATTCAAGTAAAAAAAATAAATAAATAAATAAATAAATAAACTGCAGAGTATTAAAATTCTCTCAACAGAAAGTGTTGAAGTATCCATATTTTATAAATGACTTCAGAACTTTTAAGAACAGCAGATAAATAAAATTAATGACAAATATACTCCAATGTGTTAAAAAAAATATTTGCTGAAATTGTGAGTTTACGTACCGTTACTAAAAAATTGTGTTTAATCTAAATAAGCTCAGTGTAGCGTACAATCAGAAAGCTAAAAGATATGACGCTTGAAAATCAGCCACGTATTTCCATCCTAAAAAAATTTCCATATATACCTATTCACGTATCATAAGGGAAAAAAACCAGAAAACTCCCCCTCAGCCATCCCAGTAGATGGTTTTATACCTAAGGTCATTTACTTCGAAGAGAGAAATCACACCGTTATGCCCATGTGCAAAATATTGAAATCAAATATATTTAAAATGAATTTATTAATTTAATTTGTCTTCTAGAGATTCAACTTACTTAAAATTATATTTTTTATCAACTAAATATTTATGGAAATCTTTTACATTTGTTATGTAAACGTTAGATGTGCTAATAATTTGATGGAGATTAGAATAATTAAAACAATATTTTTTGAAAAGGCAACAATTATACAAGATTTTTTACTAGAAATTTCTTTGTGCGCATGTATTTGGCTTATGATTCCATTAATGTTTCTTTTTTTCATGCAAACAAATATTTTAACAAGGCTCCATAAAGCATTAATAAATTGCTTCAAATTATGATGAAATAATATGGAAGAGAAGGAGTTAAGCTTATCTTGAAATATGTATATTGTACTACACACATACTGTTTTAAAAAGCGAAACTTTAACTAAGCACATGTGAAATAAATTTACAGATATCATAATAATGAAATATATGCATTGTTACAATGTAAGGATATTTTGCTATATTTTATTAATGAGAAAATTTAATAAAATATTGAAAGTAAATATACATTACTTGAAAAATATTTAGTGTATGATTTCATTTTCTGTATTTAATCTATGACGTCAGCAACCAACAATTTCTAGATTATTTGGGGATGAATGAGATTTTCGGTGGTTAACCTACATTGTAACATCGGATAAACAGGCCTCAGTGCAACAATCACCTGTTGATTTAAAAGTGATGCACAGCAACGTGTATGAAGCTACAACATGCAAAATTACCTCTTCTCAGTGAAGTACAGAAATTTACTCCACTGTGTCTGCACTTAAAAGTGTCCTTTTGCTGATTGCACAAAACAAAAAATCCCCATCAATTGTTTAACATTGTACAGACACTCTACTATCGGCAGATACACTGCCTGACGCAGGAAATGCAACACCATAAAATATTGGATAGAATGTGATAATATTGATACACAGACAGAGCATGCATATATAAATGAGTGATGTTATTTACAAAAAGGTAAATTTATGCATAGATGAAATAAGCAAAAAATCAGTAAGTAGTAAGGTCGCCTCTCGCGGCGATGCAAGCAGACACTTTGTGAGGTAGAGAGCCAATTAACGTGCGAACGGTGTCCTGGAGGGATAGAAGCCCATATGGTCTGAACAATACTCCACATTTCATCTTCCGACGGAGGCTGGGGCATAACAGACAAACGACATCAAATCTCGTTCCAGATATGCTCTATCGGAGAAAGATCAGGAGACATCACAGGCCAAGCAAGCAACGGGATATTCTGCAAGGCTTGTCTGCTGACTAGTGCCGTGTTCGATGTTTCGTTATCGTGCTGGAAAATACTATCTTGCAGCTGCTGAAGTTAAGTTAGCACAACAGGTTGCATCACCTCATCAACGTACCATCGTGACATCAATGTGCCTCTGATGCGTACTAGGGGTGATCTGCTGTCGTAGCTGATTGCATCCCAAACCATTATTCCACATTGACGAGCAGTGTGGAATTCAACAATAGTGGTCGAATTGGCTCTATCTCCCCGACGCCTTCAGATTCTCAACCAGTGACTATCATTAGTCAAACAGAACCAAAACTCGTCACTGAACACCACATTCTGCCATTCAGTCTTTCAAGTGGCTCGTTGACAACACCATCGCAATTTCTACCATAGTGCCATTGATGTCAAGGCACTATAAAGTGCCTTGACATCAATGGCAGTCTTCGTAAAGGGCGGTATGTGTGCAAGCCACTTTCACCAAATAGTCGTGCAACTGTTCTCGCAGATATTGGAGCATCCAGAACTGGCTGTACATAGCTCAGAATGTCAAAAGAAGTTGATTGTAGGGCCGCCATAACTGCCCTTTGGATGCACTGATCCGTCTGTTCTGTTGTATCTCTAGATGGACCTGGTCTTATGTGACTATTAGCATTTTGTTCATATACCCATCTGGTCCAAATTCTATACACCGTTGATGAATCTAGGTGGGTTTCAGCAGCGATACGACGGCAGGACCAACCAGCCGTACGTAAGCCTACAATTCTACCTCTCACAAAACCATCCGTTTACTGGAACTGTCTTCCATGTCGTCGTCCCTTCATAATTTCATTCACACGTGTCTTCTGCAGCTTTGAACTTCCCGAAATACTGGATTTCCTAAGCGGGAAAAAAATAAGACTGTTGGCTTGTCCACCGTTTCTATCCCTTTTATCTGGCACGATAATCACATGACCAACTTGCATTTCACATTAATTGCATAACATTTTCAGCTGCGTAATCTCCGAAATTTGCATATTTATAAAACCAAAATTTTGCGGTATTGCATTTTCTATATCAGGCAAGTAAGTGTGTATGTATCCAAGTACGTTTCGGCTCATCAATTCATACACAACAGTTTTCCACATCTCGATGTCTAGTAGCGGTGATTTCATGTCCATCAGAGCCATATCCTGTTTTGTGCAGTTGGTAGAGGTGTTGTCATAAGGCGATGACACTGAGAGAAGCTGGTTTTCCTACATATGGTGGGGTTTTTTTACACGTTGCTGCAAACTAGCGTTAAATTGACTATTGATCTTCTTCAATGTATCCGCGGTTACAATATGAGCGACTTACAGACTACGTTGTTCATCCACACTCTTGTCAATAGTAGTTAATCCTATCAGTCACTGTTTTTATTGGAATTGAGGTTCTCTTGGTACATTCTTGACACAGTTGTGCGTGAAAACTCATATTCCCACAACTTCCGAAATGGAGTGAACCATTAATTTATGATCCAGTAATTTGGACACGAGTAAGTAAACTTAAATTTTTATTATCAATCATTTTTTGATTAAAAATATCGTGAGCAGTGCTTCCAGTCTTGTCAAATTACAAATTACGTCGTTTGAAAACTTTTAGGCTTGTGCTCAGCTTTAAAATTTGCATAACGCCGACAATCTATACAATTGATTTTTCACATATTTTAATAGGCTTTTGCGTTAGGCGCTTTTTGCAATAAAAATAAGCTAAATTTTATTTTTTATTTGTGATTTTACATTTGTCTGGAATAATACAATACACAATGAATTAGTTCATATTCCTATTACTATGAAAATATATGGCTATTTGATGAGAGCCGAACCAAATCAAGAACACTGACATTGTAGTATAAATTTTATCCCATTATTTATTTACATTTTAAAACTGTATTACTAGATGTTCAAAGCAACTTTAATATCAAAACTTTCAGCAACATGACATGTTGCTCTAATCTTTCAATTCAGAGTCTTGATTCATATTTTATACATTTTTAAACTCTACATTAAAAGAACGAAAAAGGATTAAAATAAAGTGAAGTATATATATAAGGGACAAAACATCCTAAATATTTCTAGTTAGAACAAATGACAAATGACTTCAAAAGTAGTAAAAAATAATTCCTTGCGTGTGGTATAGTATAAAGTTTGAATGTGGAGACAGTTTTGAGAATGGGGATGTGTGTGTGCGAAAGGATGATGGATGAGAATGTTTGCGAATCTACTCTCCATAAATATTCTGTTCCCATCTCCTTCTCTCCCTCCACTTTATTCCAGTTGAATCTTGAATAAAAAGTGTAGAGTTTAAATAACATTAAGATATTACTTTTAAATGATTTACAAATAGATCATGCACATGAACCTTTTTCAATGCTTTAATGGAAATATTATCAAATACAGTTATCCAAGAATAAAATCAGCAAAATCGAATTCATACAATCAGTCACTTTTTCAAATTAAACTTTTAACTGAAACAACTGAGTCATTAGATAGCCAAATACAACTGTACTCCATTATCTCTTACCGATTATAGAAATTTGATTTTATTAAATTATAAATATTGTCCGCAAATTTTATTTTATTTATTATTTACGTTGCACGGTTAAATTTTACTAAAATATTGGAAGAAGTTATGAATATCAAAACTTAAGTTAAACTTCAAATAGAGAACATTGACAAATGAGGGACTAAAACATTATTTATAAGAATAATGTCTTATCAAATTTTTGGAATTTGAAATGCTTTTATAGCTTATAAATAAAGTAATATTCAATGTTTCACAAATTTCAAAATCTGATATATTAAATAAGATTATTGCAATGTTTTGAACTGCCTACAAAAGCCACGAAACATAACCGAACATCTCAAAATTTTGAATCATGGTCAAGTGATGAAGTCGACACATGAATTACTATTGTTAGTCTTGTTACACACTTGTAGATCATATAACAATTAATATTTTTATGCTTACAACACCCTATAACCAGTTATCTAATAATAATTAGAAGAGAAACATTTTTAAATTATTTTTTTCTTATCAACAATATTATTTTATATTGTCTCAAATTTAAACAATTATTTTGATTATTAAAACGTATGGATTTAAAAATTTGAACTTCCTGATTCGGAAACTTATTATGTATACAATGTTAGAATCGATACGTAAATAAGATAAAAAAAAAATTGCACCACAAGTATTTAATCATGTGAAAATTAACAAAAATAAATTAATTCAGTTAAAAAAATGTTGTTTGGTTTTTGTGATTTTAAAAGAAGTTCTAATTCATCCAATATTATTGTTAAAAATGTGTTAAGGTAATTATTTGCAACATAAAAATGTTAATGATCCAACAATGCAATGAATTTGAATTTATTGATATGAAATACTAGAACGCTCTCTCTGTTGCAGTGAGCTTTATTCTATATTATGTGTTGCATTAGAATAAATTTGTTGAAAAGAAAATTTATCAAAAGCTGTATTGATGGATTTCTGAACTGTAAGACACAAATTATTAAGTAGAATCCACACAAAAAAATAGGCATCATTTTTCCCATTTGAAACCAGAAGATTAACTACTGAAAAAATGAATATAAATCATATGCAGTTAAATTACTGTTAATCCTGAAAAGTAAATACAGGAATGTTTATTATTAGAAAATAAAATAACAAAATGTAATCCATAATATACTTTCTGTTTAATTGCAATTTTTCGCAACTATTTCGCAACTCATTCGAAATCAGATTCGTATGTCTGAAATCACAGAATGATGTACTAGAAAAATAAGACAATTTCTGTAGCAGATTACCTTCTCTATCTATACATGCTGATAGCAAGGAATTCCTAATCATAACTTAATTTTAAGAATGAATCAAAATTTCATGCATGATATCTATTGAAAAATCAAAATTAAATCAAGGACTGTACTCAAACTTTTTCTTTATTAGAAATATAAAGGAAAAGAAAAAAATGTATAATCACCAACAATATATATTCCTTTAGGTATTCTATATTAAAGAAATTACAATAATAGAAGCATAGCTATAATTGAATATTACTTTTGAACTTAAAATTTACTTGGTTTAATATAATTCATCCTTCTACTTAATGAGTTAGATCATGCATTTTTATTCTCCGAAATGGATAACCCCTAATTTTGCATAAGATTAATTTTTCTTAAGCATACGAGCTTCACTTAATTGTTACATAATCTTTTAGAAAGAACAAAAAACGTGTAGTGAATTTTTATTTATTTTGATATCTTGTAAATTCTGATTTATTATTTTTAGCGTTTGATATGCACACGGTCTTTCCTCCAGATTAATTGATAAACCAATTTATTATTATGGATGTAGTATTTACGTTTAGATGGTATTTGCTGTCAGTGAATTGTTTTGTGATAAAGATGAGGATATAGTGCATAGTATTGCAACTTTTCTGGAGTCCATATATGATGCAGCGTGCAGAGAAGATCTAGTATTAAAAAAAAGCCATCACCAAAGGCTAAATGACCTTATAGCTGGCGTTAATCAGTCTACCAGAATCAGGAAGTATTAAAAAAAAAAAAAAAAAAAAAACTGCTGTGTTTCTCTACAAACTTGATCATCTCTAGTGATCAAGTAAACAAAAAAGACGAGACAAAAAATATTCGAACCGGTTTCCCACAGGTAGGGAGCTAACAAGCTTGCGAACAGCGTTTTCGATAACAGAGCAAGTTCTTTCCTCTTCAAAGTTGGATCCCACAAAGGTAAGTGATTATATGCAAAAAAATAGATGCAGACTTGTTACAATTTTAGTCAGTAATTAACTTATCGTTATAAGACAAATTATTTAAGATACTTATGTAAAATCTTCAGGAGAAAAATGTCTGAGCAAACTATGGTGTATAATTCTATTTACATCTATTTTTTCTCATTATGTTACCTGTAAATGTTTAATGTAAATTGTTGAAGAACTTCTTTTATTAGAGTATTATATTAGTTTTCACTCACTAAAAAGATCTGGACATGTGTGTAAAACATTTAAAGAAAAGATTTAATCAATAAACTTTCTAAACTCTATACAGGCATTCGATAGTTTCGTTTTAAAAGCAAAAAAAAAAAAAAATTGTTTTGATTGTAATCGTTAGTAATTTGAAATCACTTTTTCTCTTTATGTTTTATGATACAATTTTATGTTATAAAATCCACAGTTCTTATATAAAAAATTAGTTAAAAAATAATTATGTGACTTCAACAAAAGTTAAATTAAATTTTTCAGTTGAAAATATTTCTTAAGAAATCAGTTTATGTAATAATTTTCATAAAATTTACTTACTTATAACGATATATTGTACATTTTTAATTTTTGATTATGTAATCAAAATAGTAAAATTTGAAGTAATGTAGGATTTGAATAATATATTTTTAATCTTACATTACTTCAAACAAAGAATAATAATTATTGTAAATTTTGAGTTGATAATCAATTATTAATAACCATATAGTTTTGAAATAAAACTACTTAACTAAATAAAAATTAATTACAAATATTAACTTTTAACATAAGTGATACCTGCAAATGAAACGAATCATTTGTATTTTCGCAACCAATTGTAAAAGGCATATACTTCTAATTTGAAAAATGTGATTTAAAGTATTTAAAATTCTAGAAAGATTTAATTTTAAAATATAAAGTTGCGCTTGTATTTATAAAAATAAAAAAAATACGTGGTTTTCAGGTTTTTAAATTTCTTTAATGTTAAAACATGCAAAATTAAAGAAATAATTGTTCTTGTATGCATAAATGTGTGTGTAGCACGTTATAATGCGTCACATATTATTAAAGTTACTTTTCTCTAAATCTTAATAATCTCCTAAAGCCATATATAGTAAAGTTAAAAATAACATATACTTATGTCTTTTTCAGTATAATGCTATATAACAATAATTAATTGTTTTTAATTTAGGTAACTATAAAAGAATATTAGCTTAACTGAATCACACGCACACAGAATCATGAATAATATATATTGACTTTAGCAAATTTTAAATAATATTGCATAATTAAGCAAGTTGAAATTTCTTATTTAATATTTTTCTGCACCTCAACCATCGTAATTCGATTTCATAGCGTTAACTATATGTTATAGCTTCAAGTATGTATGTTATGTAATGATTTTTTTTAAAATTGTTTTTTACATTTTCTCTGCTAAAGTTTTGCCATATAATTTTAGTTTCAAGAAAAATAGGAACTTCTAAAAGAGTAGTAGTTTTCTAACAACTTTACATGTGATACTCTTCGTACTGAAATTATTCAGCATTTGTTTTTGTATAATTTGTTGCGCATTACATTAATGTCGATGAGAGAGAGAAATTATGACCGCATTTTAATATTATCCAGTACTCAGTATTTTCCTATGTTAGATTCAATATTACATTATAATTATTACATATATTTTTTAAAAACTTTAAAATATATTAAATTAATCAAATTTAATAACAATCAAAATGACTGTTACTTCAAAAGCAGACAAATGAACTAAATCTCATAAATAGAGCTGTAATGAACTGGATGCTGCTTTGGAAAAGTTTAGATTTGCATTTCTTCTAAAAAATTTTTTTTCAATTTCAAATTATTCTTCTAAAAATTTGCTTAATTTATTCAATTTTCAATTGGAAGTGTATACCTGCGAATAACAGTACAAATTTCAAACTCACAGTATGTTGTCAAAAACGGTTTAGAAATAATGTAAATTGTCCCACAAAGTTTAATAATTCATTTTTTTTACAGTTTTAAATATTTATTATTATAAGGTTAGTTTCCCTTTCTTAAGCTTAAATTTGTGAAGGAAAATTTGATTGTAATCTTTGATTAAGTATATATGTAATAATTTTCCATGGGAGGATGGCTTATAATTCAGAATTTTCTTCTTTTATTTCAAACACATTTACTTTCTAATGATTTAATAAAAGCTGTAACACATATTTTTTTTTACCTGCGAATTTTATAATTTTAAAACATTTAATAATATATAGCACAGACAATATGACGTTATTTATCAAATAGTTTATGTGTAACATGAAATGATTTGGAAAGTCTCTCCCTGTTATAGAAATATTTTTAAAATATATTATTTTAAAAAAATGTATTTATAATTTAAAAATATATTTAAATCTAATATTAATTGAAAATAGTTATCTGGAGTAAGGTCATGGTAAATGCTACCGAACTTATATCTCGGTTGTTTGTTTTATATGTATAAATGCAACAAAAAATTAATAGACTTCATTACAATAGTAAAATTGTTTGCTAATAGATCAATTCCAGCGCGAATACGGTTTCTAGTGCTGTAAAAGTTTTATGCTACTTCACCGACCATATGTAAAAATACATATTTCTAATATCAAAATCACTTAAAATTTTAAGAATTGTTGAAGTAAAGAAATGTTTGTATTAACTGGGAAAATGTGACTCTGCCTAAATTATGTTATTTTGTCTTTTTACGGAGTTCAAATTCTGGATTTAGTTAAAAAAATTCTTTTGCAATACCATGTCAAATAAAAAAAGTCATTGTTGTACGACTAAAGTTGACTATAAAAGATAACAATTTGAATTTCGAAAACTCACGAAAACCCCTTCACGAAATTATCATCATTCATAAAATAATTATATATATATATATATATATATATATATATATATATATATATATATCATTTCATTAAAATAAGTTATAATGGTCTGTAAGATGTGAATACCGAAAATTATTCTAAAAATTTTTACAAAATAAATGAAAATGTAAAGTATTAGAAAAGTAGAAACCAGAAATATTTTTAAATAGGAAAAGTTTTCAATAAGAATTTATAATAGAATATTATAGTGAATAATTTATAATAGAAAAAACAATATACAAAGGATTAAAAAATCACTAGTAAAAAAGGAAACTGATATTAAGGAAATTGGGAAAAATGTTCAGAAACCAGTGAAACAAAAAAATAGCTCATCTCAGAGTTAGATCCCACCATTCATCATATCCCATCTTATTATAATCATAGGGCAGTGTTTCTCAACCTTTTAGTATTCACGGCCCAATTTTCAATCATAATTTTCATCGCGCCCCCCTCCCCACCACATACAATAAAATATATACAATAATAATGTATTTTGAGTATTTTGGCGCTAAGCCTTCACTACAACCTTAATTTTAAACTTAACAAATTACCAAGAATACCGAAATTTATTGACATTTTGCAACACCGATCCTCAGCCTTCAAAAAACAAGAATCCTATGCTTTTTTATTGCTCTTGCGTCCCACCATGTCGGGCATTCTCATGGTTTTGCGAGAAGTTTCGATTTGTCTGGAATTTGTCTGGTCAGCAAAAAATTAAGCTAGGAGCGAGCGCAGATGTGAACAAATGTTTTCTCATAGGGAGAAGGAGAAAGTTCTATGACGCCAATTTCAATTCCAGACAATCTCATTCGAGTAGATCCTTCTATCGCTATTGAATCTATTCTGAATTTGTATATTATATATATTTTCGTGTAATTGCAATTCACCGTATTAAATATTCAGGGCAGCAGACTTATGCAGAATCATGGATAAATTTTTAAGCTTGCGTAAGCGAGCATTAGACGATAGACAAGCATCAACAAGTACACAGATGAGCGTGGTTCCGAAAATAAAATCAAGAAAATATTCTCAAGAATACTTAAATTTGGGGTTCACTAGTACTGAAGTAAATGAAGAAGAAAGGCCCCTGTGTATCATTTGCTCAAAAATGTTGGCGGCAGACAGCATGAAACCTAATAAACTTAAACGACATTTGGAGATGCTTCATAGTGAGTACGTAAACAAACCCAGAGAATTCTTCGAATTAAAATCATATGAAAAGCAAAATTCATTGTTTAAAAAAAACTTTGTCTGTGAATGAAAAAGCTTTAATTTCCTCTTACAAAGTTTCATATAAAATAGCCAGATGTAAAAAGCCTCATACCATTGGTGAAGAGCTTATTTTGCCAGCCGCGATTGATATTGTAGAAATTATGTTTGGAGATAATTTTGCAAAACAAATGCAGTCTATACCTCTTTCAAATGA
>JAPDSC010068425.1:620397-640323 GCA_026290005.1 Latrodectus geometricus
TCAGGAAGATTCCAAAGTATTCAAGCACTTGTGAAACAAAAATCGCCACAGTGCGTCTGGACACATTGCATGATCTACAGAGAAGCTTTGTCTTCCAAAGAAATGAGTCCTGGTTTGAATATTGTGTTAACTTCAGCTGTAACCGTAGTAAATTATATAAAAATGAGACCCCTGAAATCAAGAATCTTTTCCGCACTTTGTAAGGACATGGGTGAAATACATTCAGCGTTACCATTTTATTGCGATGCAAGATGGTTATCATGAGGGAAATTTTTGCAACGTGTTTATGAATTAAGAGAAGAAATCGCCGTTTTCCTAGAAGAGGAAAACAGACCGGAAGCTGAGAATTTTCGCGATAGTTTATTTGTGTTGAAATTGAGCTACATGGTCGACATATTCGAGAAATTAAATAACTTGAATCTTCAACTGCAAGGAGCAAATACACATATATTGGATACGAGTGGTTAAGTTAATGCTTTTTGTAGGAAATTGGAATTGTGGAGCAGAAATTTAAAGCAAGAAAACTTAATAATGTTTGCAAATTTGAATGATTGTATTAAAACTTACAAGGCTGAAGAATAACATGTAAAAGTTGTTTTTGTAACCATTGAAAATCATTTAGCAATGCTAGCAAAGAATTTTAAAAAGTACTTTCTTGCTGACGACAAACTGATATCAAGTTACAAGTGGGTGAGGGATCCATTTCAAAATACTCCCGACGGACTCTCAATTGAAGAGGAAGAAACCTTCATAGACTTCACGGCAAGCGGCGAAACCAAAAGACAATTTAGTAATAAATCACTCTTTGAATTTTGGGCAGGAGTGGATGATGAGGTTTCTGCACTAAAAACAAGGGCATTTCGCATTCTACTACCATTTTCAACATCCTACCTTTGTGAAACTGGATTTTCTGCGGTGGCTTCTTTGAAGACAGAATATAGATCTCAGCTAAATATAGAAAAAGAACTGAGAGTGTCTATTTCTAATATTAAACACTCCTTCGAAAAACTTTGCTCTGAAAGACAGGCCCAAGGAAGTCACTAATAATTATTAAATTTGTTTTTATTTTAATAAGTTGTTATAATTTAATAAGTTAATTATTAAATATGTCGAAATGTATTTTGTTTTGTATGTGTGTGTGTGTTCTTTCCTTTCAGTCACTTAATCAATTTTTTTAAATAACATTTTCTCTTGGATATGCTCGCACCCCCCATTAGTGTGCTCGCGCTCCCCAAGGGGGGCTCGCCCCACAGGTTGAGAATCACTGTCATAGGGCATAAAAAAACCATCTGGTTCGAAGATGGCTTTTTCTTTTTTTACCTTATGAATATATGTCCATAGTGTTGGGAATTTTCTAGGCTTCCTCCTTTTCGACATTTGAATATGGACCACTATCCATTAAAAGTCCCTTCAGAAGGCAATTACATGGTGGACATTAAAATGCCTTATAACCGCCTTGGACCTTTAGTTATTAAGTAGATAACAAATAATACTCTTGCAGATGCTCGATGTCAAAGACATTAAGCATATGCAAGCAAAGTTAGCAGCAACATAGACTGTCATATAGAGGACCTCAGCCTTGCCTACTCCTAACGAGCAATATGAACATACGAATGGTGAGAAGTCTTGTTTTCAGACGAATCCCGGTTCTGTTTTACGGCACCATAATGGTTGCATCTAAGTTTGACAGCATTGTGACAGTTTGCATTCAGTATATTCATACTGGCATTTCATCAACACTAATAGTATGTGGTGCCACTAGCTAGACGTCTCTGTTAACGTTTGCTGGCATTGATGGGACTTTGAAAAGTAGCCGTTACACCACTGTTATATTTAGATTCACCACTCTTTTCTTCATTCTAACTCTGCTAAATGGTGAATTTCAGCAGTGTAAATCGTGATCTCTTGTTGAACTTTTCTTAATCTAGAAAATGCTCGGCAACTACTACAGGCAGCGGTTCTGCAGCTCTTTCACCGTTAAAAGAAGTTTGATGAATAGTTACTGAGTGACTATCTTGTCACAATATTCCAACCGCTATATTCAACCCCTGTATCCAATTACATCATACTGAAGCTTCGTGTGAAGAGATGCATGCACGTGCCATCCAATTATTGATTGACACAATACCAAAGAATGTAATTGCTGTTTTTGATGACATAGTTGATTGTTGTGTTTAACGATTTCTCAGGATTTATGCTTCCAAGTTTCTTGAAGATTTAATATTTTTTTATCTCCAATATAATATATTTGTCTAAAAAATATCATTTTGCTATTTGCATTTCTTCTTGATCTAACAATTTTAATGGAAAACTGTTTAAAATAATATATATATTTTCAGATGAAAATTTTTAATTAAAACTTTTAAATGAAATTTTAATTCGATGAAAAACTTATAAAACATAAATTCAACCACGAAGTGAAACAAAATTATTGGTTCTATCATGCCAATATGTTAATTCAACAAATAAACTGTTTTATTTACTAATACATGACATTTTTAAGTAATTGTCAGAGCTTGTAATAGCATGCCAATAACTCGGATAGAAAAATGTAATTATCTTAAATATTTTAATTATCATATAACTGGAAAAAAATGTAAAATAATTAGTAAAAATATTTATTCACATGATTCATATTACAAATAATTCCATATAAAACTTCACATTAGACTGTTCAAATTGCATTTATTGAATTGAAAATTTAGTAATATTAATTTTTTTTTTGTTATACTTACTTGTTTATAAGTTATACTTGTATAAAAATGACGAAATTGCAAGAACAAATGTAATTATTCTTTATGAAACTGGTTAAGAGATGTAAGTTTCGGATGCAATCATGAAATGTATTTAAATATTTATTGCGTCGTACAATAAGATTTTCCATTGCTTAAAAATTGAAATTGTTTCTATGACTTTCCATAAGTTAAAATTTTTTAGTATGACGAATCAGTTTAAATTATTCATCTGGTTAAAAACGTTCGTTCGGATGGTCATTTTTGATTTTTCGCGCGCGGAACAAATGACATTACATGGAGTTATTTAATTATTAAGTGAGAAGGGAAACACCATGAGTTCCATTTAAATTTCCTTAACAAAGTTTGTGAATTTCATGAGTTTTTCATGAAACAATATATCATTCCTTGATCTTTTAAATACGGCATCAACGTTTCAAGAAACTGCTTTTATCGCGTTGGGAGAAGACATTTTTTATCCTCTTGTAAAAATGAGTCATATTCTTCCCATTTATAAGTACTGAAAATTTCTTAAACAAACTCTTATATTATCCTAGTGAATTCCTGTTCTAAATCTTCTGCAATTTTCACAAAACTTTGCATGGCTTTCGCTTGAATTGTTAACCAATCAAGAAACAAGCGATTTTTTCATTAATTAAAATATCATATACAGAAAGATCGGATATCTATGAGTGACGCCTTTACTAGGAAATCTATTTTTTAACAATATATATTGATAGAAAAAAATACCCACTTCTGATTTCCAAAAATTTCTTTCCCGTATTTTCTTATTATGTTATTATCTAATGCAGTTATTTTATGTTTATTTCTCCACATTTTATGCGAGAAAAATATTAATTCAAAACTACATGTCATGCTTTTTATTACTAATTCCATAATTTTAAATCTTCAGAAAAGAGAAGTTTTATATTTATTGAAAATATTCTCTATTTGATTTTTTGAATGTAACTTTACATATAAGCGAAACTACCAAATTTCCAAAGGAAACAGTTTGTAGAGGAAATAATCTACTTAATTTCAGGAAAAATGGAGGATTTATAAAAAAGACATCTTTTATTTTCCACAGATCATTTTAAAATGCTGTTTTGCGAAATGAAATGATGTCTCGATGTAGATTAATTAAAACAAATAGAATGTGATATAAAACGCTGGAAGATTCCCTCTTGTTACGAGGTTCTTGAATTTTGAAATTGTTACACATTTATCACACACTCACCACATTAGGGAGTTTACTTTCTTTAAGTAAACACAGGTGTTACAAACCTGAGTACAAACCCCAGTGATCTGTTCTCTCCTTTCTTTTTTCTCTTAGTTCCCCTTCCACTTTTTCACCCTTAGTGTGATTGCCTCTAATGAGATTGAAGGCTCCCTTTGATTAGCAGTAAATGTCTTGTTGTAATCAATTTTTCTTGGGGAATAGATCACCCAAGTGTTTCCTGTGCGTGGAGACCCGTGTCTCTAGAAAGGAGGGCTCTGGTAATTGGGGACCCCAGAATCCGACAAGTTACTTTGACCTCTGCTTCTGGTAAACGGGAGGTGTGTTGTGGTCTTCAGCACATCAATCGGCTTAATGGATCAAGCGATCAGTACATTGGCTGGATGACTCGTTAAGGGTGGAGACCATCTCAGGGATGTACTGTGAGCGTATAGGACCTTGCTAGCACTGATGCAGCTGGTCTGTATCCTCTTATTGGACTCGGTAATGGGTGGTGCTGTCAGGTCTCGAAATTTTATAAATATACACATATGGAAAACAAAAATATACTGCAGTCTGAATCTTTCTAGTGTTTTCATATCCACATAGGGATATTTACTCCGACTTATGAAGTTCTGAAAAATTTATAAAATCAGAAGTTCACGCATTACAGTCTAAAATGATGCGCTGTTAATCAAAAGACATTTCCTTATGCCTTTTTTGATAACAGACCTTCCGAAGTATATAAAAGCTGAATTTAGGAATTTATCCGTCCGCCCTTCAATACCAAATCCCTTGCAATGATTTCATTGCCAATGTTTTGGGCACTCGAGAAATCCATGCGGAGGCAAACTGATTTACGCTCGTTGCGCAACAGTTGGCCACAAAAGTACAACCTGAAACAGTGAAGGAGGTAAGCGTCAACTGTCATGGTGACCACCCTTTCTATTCTCGAAGTTGTCCTATATGGGTACTTGAAAAGGAAATCACCACTCTAAAGACCACG
Source organism: Latrodectus geometricus (assembly GCA_026290005.1). NCBI lineage: Eukaryota > Metazoa > Arthropoda > Arachnida > Araneae > Theridiidae > Latrodectus > Latrodectus geometricus. The sequence continues at coordinate 625,352 of JAPDSC010068425.1, forward strand.
ACAAAGTGTTTATACCCTGAGGCTAGAAAACAAAATACCTCTAGTACACCACAGCCTGGAATGAGTTATGTAGCCACTGCCAAAAAGTGTCACCAGAATTATTGGTATACAAACAGATACTCTGTCACTCTCTGTTTCGAGATTACCCTAAGCATCATCTGAAACGCCAAAATCTTCATCTTCCATCATTCGAAGAGATCATTTGGCAAAATCAAGAGGCATTAAGCCCTCCAAATTAAAGTCTGCTAAGGAGGGGCCTTGAAAGTCATGTCATCCCTGGAAGCTGATGTTTTCTCTCTTCATCCCTCGGACGATAAATTATGTCTCGAGGAAATTATCGAAGACTCGACTTCCAGCTCCAGGGAAGGAGCTTTTCTTCTTAAAACATAAATTCCTTTTTTTCTTGGAACTGCCATGGTTTGCTTTTACATCTTGATGACATCAAGTCTATTACATCAGCTTATAACCCCGCATGTATAGCACTTCAGGAAACGTATCAACAAGTTACCTCTCGCTGCTCTTAACCTCGAGTAAGCAGTGTAGTCGTAACAAAAAAGGTCACTAGAACGACATGCCTTCCAGCTCCGGGAAAGGAGATTTTCAAATTAGAAAATAACTTCCATTGTTTCATGTAAGAGCCAAGGTTTACGATCACATCTAGATGACAACAAATTTATAACTCCTCATGTGTAGCATTTCAGAAAACTTTCATGAAGTCTTTCAATAAAAGTTCTGAGTGTCAGTTCAAATTCTTTAAAAAAAATTGTGATGATGATGATGTGGAGGTGTTTGTTTATTAACATGTAATAACTTCCCCAGTACTACGCATCCAATTAATACTATACAGGTTGTGCCTATAAAAATATGTATGACATGCGTAATTACTGTCTGTAGATATTGTATTTATCACCAAATGATGTCATCCACCAAGAAGAACTCGAGTATACAGTTGATCAGCTGCCAACTCCATTTTTGATACTCGGTGACTTAAATGGCCAAAATACTTCGTAGTTAAGTGTTGACACAAATTCTTGCGGTCGTCAGATAGAGCAGTTTATTTCTGATAACCGTCTTTGTCTGATTACTACAGGCGAAAAAAATTATTTCAACGTACCCACAAGAACATTTTATTCTCTCGATCTGACCATTTGTTCTCCATCAGTTTGACCATTGTTGAATTTGTTTGTAGGAAATAATCTGCGTAACAGTGATCATTTCCACTCGTCATCTCCCAGAATGGAGGTTGTAGTGTGCGACAACCCCTACCTGCTTACGCGTACATTCGGGCAGATTGGACGCTATTTACATATTTGGCAGTTGTTGATTATACAATGGTCATAGTCCAAAATATTTATGAGGGTGTTCAAAAGGTCACTGAGACAATTATATGTGCAGCTGATACTGCATTTCTTAAAAGTTCTTCCACATTACATAGGTGCTGAAATCCTTGGTGGAAAGAAGAATGTCAAAAGACTTACAAGAAAAGAGGAAGCTATAGGGTTTGTTTAGGAAATACCCCACAGCGGAAAATCTTATTGCCTTTAAGAGAGAGCAAGCATAAATTATTAGACTTCGTTAACTAAGTCAGAAGGAATCTTAGTCTCGCTATGTTTTCTCATAAACATCTTCCACATCCAGTAAGCATTTGCGGAGAAACGTGAAAGCAGCCAATCGAATTTATAAGGAATTTCCATTTCCTGTTTCAAAAACCTGAACTGCTGTACACTCTTCTCCTAAGGAAATCGCTAGCTTCCTTGGTGGAACTTTTGCCAGTGTCACAAGCACCGACTCTTATAGTCCTTCGTTCCGGATTATCAAGAGTCGAGAGGAGCAAACACCAATTAGTTTTGATCATAGGCATGTTTCGCCTTAAAACTGCGAATTTCGGATGTTGAAATTGAATCGAGCATTAAAACAGAAATCAGTTTCCCCCAGTAAGCTCTACTTTATAAGACAATCAACTACTCATACCATGATCCTAAACATTCTAGTATTCAATAGCTTCGAGGAACAAACATGTATTATTCATGGAACAACTTGTTTTAAGAAGTACTTGAGACTTTTTTCGATAGGGAAACATCCAAAAACAAAAGATTTTTAGAAATTATCAGCTACTTTGTAAATTGATTACATTTCATGTGTGGATAGATATCAAAGTTAAATTTACAGTCACAAGGCAATAATACTAATCTAAATATAATTTTGAATTCTTTCTGTGTGTAGCTTAAGGGAACAAATCATAAATTTGCGGTTGGAAAAATGCCTGCACTTTTTGTCTGAAGATTTAATCATCAGTACGTATATAAATATGGCAATAACAACCACACTAAATATTTTCTTATGGATTGTCTGACAGGAAATATTTATGACATGACATATTAGGGTACAAATATTTACATAGTAAGAGTATGTTTATTATAGCAAATGAATATATAAAGTAATCTAAATTTATGTTTATGATTTGATTTTGACAAATAATGTATTATAAAAATTTGATCATAAGTATGAGATATAAATTTTAAATGCTAAACAATATGACAATGTTTGACGGAAAGTTTTAAAATTTCATAAATCCTTAACTAACTTGCTAAGTTATTTTTAGAATGAGATATTTTATTTTGAGTAAAAGACGCATTTCAGTATTGCCTCTGCGCAAAACTAGATAACTTTGATAATCACATAGTTCACATAATTTTAAAATACGCAATTTTCAGAATATAATAATTATTTCAGAACATAAATAAATACAGCTGCTGAAGCTAAGCCTCGATATGAATTTAGAATAGATTTCAAAAATGTAAGTAGAAAGTGATATTTTATTGACATGCAACAATGAGAAAATTTCCTATTTCCATAATTTATAACTTAACTTTTAATTATATTTATAAATTACAAGAGTCTATAATCGATAACAGTGGTGTTGATTAAATTTGCTATGTATGCAGTACTGTGAATATGATAGAAAATCAGTTGTTCCCATGATGTTTCGAGATACCTAATCCTATTAATTGTATTAAACAAATATCAGATAAATGTTCTTATTGCTGATCTCAATTTTTTTTCTATAGTATTTTGAAGCAGTTGTTCCTGTCGATTAAATCAATTATGTCTTTTGAAATAGTGGATTAACTGATCATTTGATTCAATAATATTCGTATTCACAACTTTATATTGTAGCCATTTTTCAGTTTGAGATTCCATGAAATAAAATTTAATTTTCTATGCAATATATTATAACAATTCTTTAGTAGGTATTACAAGTATTTAATAGGTAGTCGAAAGGTATCTTAAACTATTATTTTGTTGTAATCAAAGAAAGCTCATAATATCAGAAGGTTTCATTATATAGAACACAGATGATAAAACAATTTCAGGCTTAAGCTTTTAGAGTTTTGTTGAATTTTATTTAAATTCCACAAGAGCTACCTCCAAATAGATTAATAATAAGAATTATATATACATATGTGTGTATGTGTACAATACATAGTTATATTTAATTGAATCTGGATCAGATAATATATAATTGAATACGTCATTATCTTAAATACATCTGTATATAAATATGTATCTGAATATGATGTTTGTGTATTATATATGAGCTTAATGACTTATACAAAAATATTAATTATTGGTTTATATGCTCTTCACACAATCCAATAATTTTTATTTTCTACACTATTCAATATTTATACAATTATTTTCTGCACAATAGAATAATTTATATTTTTAAAATTTGGATTGGAAAAGGATTTTGTTCATAAAATTTTCATTTTTAGAGATGTTGTGTAATCTGCTTTATTATATATTATAAGTCGAAATAATTTTGATTTATAATGAAACAGATTCTAACTTTCATTTTGTTTTTAAACTACTTTCAATTGTATCATCTAGTTCATTATAAGTAGAAATAACATAAAATGAATTAAACGAATCATCCTATATGGTTATCTAAAAATTATGTATAATATATTCAATGTTATGTAATTAATTATTATTTTTTTAGTCAAATATAATTATATGGCAATAAAAAATACAAATTTAAAAAAAAAGATACACAACAAGGTAGAAGCTTTAAAAATGAATAATAATGCAAATAAATGAAGTAATTAAAAATATGTTTTTAAAAACTTGATAAGCATTTATTATTGCCTTTCTTATTTATTTTTTACAGAAAATGCGGTTAATATCCTTTAACGCTTTTATGCATTTTGTTAAATTATAAGAAATGCACATGGCATGGTCCTTAAAATTTAAAGAAGGAATGAAATTTAAAAAAGGAACAGTTTTTGTATGAGGTTTGGAACAAAACGTATACGGAAACATTTTATAGTTGAAATTATTTAGGGATAACTGGATGATGAGTAGATAAATATTATTAAATTGCTTATTAATACTTGTAGTAATCATATGATGTTCGACAAACCCTCCAGAATCATAAAGATATTTTCCGTTGGATACGAAGTTTTCCGTCAACTGTAAGCTGCTTAAGTACTTATCGGAGTGCGTTGAGTAAAATTCCTACCTCCTGTATGAAATTTTATACCAGTGAATCAGCCCTCAACTAGCTGTCATTTGAAAGATTATCAAAATTTTATTTTCCCAGATCAGTTAAATAATTTCCTTAGATCATACAACAATACAAGACAAGAATGACTTGAATCAAAAATGGACAATATTAATTGTCATTCCTGAAAATGACAAAATATTATTTATCACCATATATAAATACCTGAATAAGAGGGCATAGACAACTTAATCTAAGAGCATGCTCTTAAAACCACATAATTTCGTCGCTGACTTTTAAAAAAAATTAAAGGAATTATTATACATTTCCCAAGAAAGGACTGCTTCCCTCTGAATTATTAAATGAATGTTTTTTATGAAGCACCAGCATTGCAATTCTTCTATTGCGCCTTCTATTAGTCAATCCTAATTTTCAGAATGGGTTTGCATACAATTGTGGAAGATTTTTTTCAATATTTCCTTTCTATAAATACACACACAATATGCAATTTCGGAAAAAAATCTGTCTTTTGATTCTGTAGTTGAAAAACATTCATTGGAGATTGATCTTTTAGTTTTCTCGTGTCTTAAATTTAGATACTAAAATATTGTTGTGATGTTTAGGATTTCTGCTATTGACATCAATCGTACGATATATATGTATTACCAATATTTTTCTTAGAAAGGTAAATTTCAAAATGTTTTGAGCTCGTGTACTTTTATGAACACAAAAAGTTTCAGCATAGTATTTGTAAAAATACCAAAAACTGAGTGAAACATTTTTTCTTTATTTTCAAAGAAATCCTGCACCTTGTTGCCTTTGAACTCTTTTCTATATTTTACAAACTATAAATGCTTCGTTTGAAATTTTAAGAAATCTTTTGAAAAATTATGTATTTAAAATTTTTTGTGTGGTGTAGAAATGCTATATCATATTTTGTTATTTAATATAAAGCGCATTTAAATTAAGAATGATTGATTTTTATTATTGAATTTCCGGTATTTCATCTCTGGTACAGCGATAGAGACCCCCACTCTGACACATTCCTAATATAATTACAGAATTTTATGTCCACATTTCGCCAAAGGTGTTTTTGAATTCACATGATAAACAAGTCGTAGCTATAAATACTTCTCTCTTCGTTTGTGTAATATTAATTATTAATTTCAACTATGGATATAATATCAAAATTTTCCTTAAGAAATTAAGGAACACTGTGTTCCTTGAAAACATTTTCGGTTTTACAAAATATAAAATCTCCCCAGACGGATTACTTTCTTTAAGTCCTCATCTTTATTCTCTTATCTCCTCTTCTACTTTTCTTCCCTTTCTCCCTCATTGTAGTTGACTCTTACGAGGCTGAGAGCTTCCCTTGAGTAGCTATCGCCGATCTGTTGTTATTAGCTTCTCTTAGAGACAAAATCACCCACGTGTTTGCAGTGCATGGAGACCCGTGTCTCTGGAAAGGAGGGCCCTGGTAATTGAGGCACCCAGAGACCAAAACGTTACTTTGGTCTCAGCTTCAGGTAAACGGGAGATGTGTTGCGATTCCCAGCACATCAATCAGCTTTATGGATCAAATGATCGGTACATCTTCTGGATAATTCGTTAAGGGGGGAGGCCATCAAAGAGATGTACTGTGAGTGTATAGGTCGTGGCTAACACTGGTGCAGTTGGTCTGCATCCCCTTGTTGGACTCGGTGGTTGGTGGTGAGGTCAGGTTCTTTAATAATTTTATAATTATTTAAAGAAGAATAAAACATTTTCTTCTCTCCTTATGGAGCAGCTCTATGAAAATAAATACACAAAATTTTACGTTATCAAAAGAAAGGAGGATACTTTTGAAAATGTGTTCCCCTTTCTAATACAAAAATGGAATGCCTGGAGCAAAAGGGAAGTGAGAGATATCCGTCAGTTACATTCAGGTGACTTATTGGTAGAGGATATTAATTCTACACAAGCAGCAATTCTAAATAAGATGCGGTTGCTGTCAAATATTGAAGTAACTGTTTCGCCTCACAATAACGGAAATTTTTCACAGGGTGTGATTTCCGTTGGAGATTTGTTGAACTCGCCGGCAGAAGAGATTGAAAATTTGTAGAGTCAGAAGATCTGTGCAGTTAAAGGCATTACAATCAGAATAGATGGAAAAGTTATTGAAACTAAACATAATGACATTTGCAACGCCTGATATCCCAGACAATATTAAAGCTGCCTACTTGAATCTACCTGTTGCGCCATATTTACCAAATCCATTGCGATGTTTTCAGTGCTAACATTTTGGGCATTCGAGAAATGCTTGTAGAGGCAAACTGACTTTGCGCTCGCTGTGCAGAAGTTGGTTGCGATAATTCGAAGTGCACAGAAAAGGAGGCGTGTGTTAATTGACATGGTAAACATCCCTCCTATTCTCGAAACTGTCCTCAATGGGAACTTGCAAAAGAAATTACAGTCTATAAAGTGAGATAAAAAAATCTTACCCTGAGGCTAGAAAACAAGTTATCTTTCGCATACCTCAACCTGGAATGAGTTATATGACCTCTGCAAAACAGTCAATAGAAGTATTAGTACAAAAAGATACACTGTCACTCCCTGTAACGAGCAACAACAGAAGAGCCAAAATCTGCAACTTCCATCATTCGAAAATCTCCTTTGGCTAAATCTCAAAATTAAAATCAGCAAAAGAGTGCCGTTGAAAGTCCTCCTTATCCACCCGTAGAGCCTTGTTATCCCTGGTAGCTGATACTGTCTCTCTTCATTGTTTATCTTTCGAGGAAATTATTGAAATTATCGAAGACTCACCTTCCACCTCAAGGGAAAGAGCTTTTCAATTTAAATAATAACTTCCTTTATTTGTTGGAACTGCCATGCTTTGCCGTCTAATCTTGATGACATCAAATCTATTAAATCAACTTATACCCCCGCATGCATTCAGGAAGTTTTACTGAAGTTTTTAAATTCCATATCTATGAGTGGATTCCTATGGTTTAGAAAATACTGTGGTGACGATGGTGAAGTGTCTGGAGGTTTTTGTGTTTTAACATCCAAAGACTTTATCAGCACTGCCCATTTAATCAATACAACCCTGCTGACTGTAGCTGTCAGAATTTGTATAAAATGTTTGATTAGAGTCTGTAGTTTGTATTTCCCAATACATGAATTCATCCTCCAAGAAGAACTCAATGATTTGGTCGATCATCTGCCTTACACCACCGTATTCGGTGACTTTAACGGTCATAATAACTTTGGGGGAAGTGATGATATTAATTCTCGTGGGAGCAAAATAGAATAGTTCATTTCTGAATACTGCCTCTGTCTGCTTAATACCAACGAGAAGACTTCTATGAACCCATAAGAACATTTCATTCTCTCGATCTTGCCATTAATTCTCCGTCACTTCTGCCATTGTTGAATTTAACAGTAGGAAATGTTCTGCACAACAGCGATCATTTTTCTCTTGTCATCTCCCAGACTGGAGGTAGTAATGTAAGACAACGTCATCCTACTTCCATGTACAATCGTTCAGATTAGATTTTATTTACACAATTGGCAGTCATAGATGATAAAATGGTCTTGATCCAGGATACTAATGATGTCAGCCACAAAGTGACAGAAACAATTATAAGTGCATCAAATTCAGCTATGCCTAAAAGTTCTTCTATACCAAAAATTCATTGCAAACTGTGGTGGATTAGTGACTTCCAACAAACTTATAAAAAAATGAAATTATGGGGGTTATCCCGGACGTACCATAAAACAGAGAATCTTATTGCACTTAAGAGAGTAAAAGCATTGGCTCACAGAGATCGTCGATAAAGTCATAGGGAATCTTGGTCTCACTATCTTTCTTCTTTAACATCTTCTACATCTAGTAAGCAGTTGTGAAGAAAAGTAAAGGCAACCTATGGTGTTTATAAGGAATTTTCTATCCCTGTTTTAAAAAACAGAGCTGCTATACATACTTCTCCTACGGAAATCGCTAACGTCCTTAGTGAAACTTTTGCTAATGTTTCAAGCACTGGCTCTTATAGTACTTCATTTCTAAGGTCTAAAAGTCGTGCTGAGCGAATTTCACATCATGTCAATCAGGGACAAGCTTTACCCTAAAACTGCGAATTTCGGAGAAAAGAATTGGAGAATGCATTACAGCTGACTAATAACACCGGTCCAGGACCTGATGGAATCAGCAATAGCATGCTTTAACATTTAAGTCCTGAACTCCTTTTGAACTTACTGCTTTTGTTCAATAGGATCTGGACTGAAAATGAATTTCCATCCCTTTGGAGAGAAGCAGTAGTGATTCCGATCCTAAAGAGTGATAAAACTTCTTGTATCTTTTGAATTATCGACACATAGATCTGACGAGCTGCTTGTGTAAGACTCACGAACATATGGTCAATGCCCGTCTCGTATTTGTCTTAGAAAAGAAAAATTGTATTCATATTAATCAGAGTGGCTTCAGGAAAGAAAGATCCATTCTTGGTAATATTACATACTTGGAAACAAGATCCGCAATGCCTACGTGTGGAGGAATCATTTCGTTTCCATTTTCTTCAACATAGAGAAGTCTTATAATCGTAAGTAGCGTTATGGAGTTCTCCGCAGAATTTATGGTGTGGGCTTTCGGAATAATCTGCCGATATTGCTATAAATGTTTTTAAGCTCCCATGATTTTAAAATCCGTAATGTATCAATTTTTTCCAATACTTCTAATCAATCTGAGGGTGTACCTCAGGATTCAGTTTTAAGCGTCGCACTTTTTAGTTTATTCATAAGTGAGATCCTTCATTATCAACCTTCAACAATTCAAAGTACTTTGTTTATAGACGACCTGCAAATACCATGTCGGCGCTCTAATATGCGGTTGAGAGACAGTTACAAACTGCTGTAAATAAATTAGCTCTAGGTGTGCTGACAATGGCCATACTTTTTCTCCTGGTAAAATTAGTTCTGTTCAATTTTGAAGAAAGATAAGCCTTAGGGTGCAGATTGCTCATAACTCTTTCGGGTTTATTAATCCCTAATTTTATCTTGCACTGACTACGGATGTTTAGTGTATGGATCTACTACGTCTTCTGTCTTACGCAGATTGGTCACTGTCCACCACTCTCTCTCTTTAGAATATGTTCTGGCCCATTTCGCACTTTATTCGTCCACAATCTATATGTTATCAGTTACCACTAGACCTGAGAGGAATGCAGCTGTCTCTCAATTACTAAGCTAACGTTATGTCGACCCATCGTCATCCTTTACGTTCAATGATTCCTAATGCCTTCTCTTAAGAGACTTTATCATGCTCGTCCAATGAGCATCCCACCTTCTTTCACACGAGTAAAGACATATTTTTTACTTATTGATCTATGTAATTTGCGGATTGATACACCTAATCACTTTGCTCATCCACCTTGGTTATCATCCACCTTAATTGCATTCATTTCTCTGCTCACTATGTAAAATCTGACGCAAAACCTTTAATCTTTCAACAGCTATTTTATTCTCATCGCTGTCAGTATCAATCATACAAACCTGTATTCACAGATGGTTCTAAGTCAACAGGACATGTTGGATATGGTATTTTTATTAATAATACATCTTATAGCTACATCCTACATTGGTTCTGCTCCCTCTTTACTGCTGAAGCAACAGCTGTTTACAACGCAGCTCATGGTGTGAATACAGATGACTATCGTCAAATTTTTTTACACTGACAGCAGGAGTTTTTTTGGAAGATTTGTGGATCAATAGTTTTAATAGTCAACCTTTTGTGTCCGGGATTTACAGAGTATTGGAATCCCTTACTGGCAAAAATTTGAAAATTTTATTTTGTTCGGTACCAAATCGCATAGGTCTTGATGGAAATGAGAGACCATCTGTTTCACTCTCTGACGTGAAAAAAGGTGTTAAATGTTTCATAAATTCTTTTTGTTAGGAGTCATGGGGTATGCAGGTCTCAAACACACTTCACATCATTTTTAAATACCTCACCACATTACCACTTTTACCGTTACGAAGTGCCGATGTACATTTGACTCACCTTCGTATCAGACACACACGTTTCACACATAGAAATCTATTTTTAAGTGAATTGAATCCGTGGTGTGAAAAGTGGGAAGAATCATAAACTGTGTTTCATATTTTAATTTCAAACCCTGATTTTAACATTTACTGTTTATTTTTTTTCAGGCAAACATTTTAACTCTGTATTATTTAGTGAGGGAGCCACCCCACACAGAAACCTTTTTGCCTTTTTTAAAGGCAATTGATTTTATTTATTTTATTTGAACATTATCACTTTAATTTAAGAAGTTTTATTTTTACTTTCATTTTTATATTTATACTTGTTTAAATTTTAATGGAATCATATACACTTATTTTAATATTTTAACGTTCAGTTTGTGTTTTAAACAAGGTTCTAATTAAATTTAATTTTTTGCGCTGATTGTCCTTATTGGACCTTGCGCTATAAAACCTAACAAAACCAACTTTAACTTATCATTTTTCGTTATCTCTTTGAATGATTTATTATATATGCCGAAGGAAACAATTCTTGAAAATTTACAAAATTTGAAGCCCCTGTGGCGTAAGACGCATCACAATCAGATGGGATGGTAGCATTATTAATACCTAGAACCTGATTCTGACTTTTGCGATGCCCGACCTTCTGCAGTATGTAAAAGCTGCGTACCTTAATTTACCCGTCAGACTCTATATCCCAAATCCCTAGAGGTGTTTCCAATGTCAGAGCTTTGGATGTTCGAGAAATTCTTGCAGAGGCAAACTCACCTGCTCTCTTTGCGCAGTGGTTGGCCAAGATAGCATGAACTGCACAGCGAAGGAGGTATGTGTTAACTATCATGGTGACCATCCTTCTTATTCTCTAAGTTGTCTTCTGCATTTGCTGGAAAAAGAGATAACTACAGCTAAGGTTCATCAAAAATTTTCGTTACCTGAGAAGAGATGATTAATCACTTCACGTACTCCTAAATCTTGAATCAGTTATGGCGCTTCTGCCAGAATATTCACCAAATCGAGCAGAACTCTCACTGAATTCTTTCCTGTTCCCCCCACAAAAGTCAACCCAATTATCTGAAAGCTAAACTTTAGAAAATCTCATACATTATTTAAAAAAGTTCCTTTCGCTTAATCAAAAATAGAAAAAGCTTTGAAACTAAAAAATTCAAAAGAACCAAAAACAGCATCTATTTCCACCCGTAATGTTTTCTCCTGCTTGGAGACTGGCGCGGTTTTCTTATATCTCTCGGACGATGTTATTTGTTCGGAGATATGACAGAAAACCCTCCTTCTAGCTCTGAGAAAGGAGCTCTTCAATTTAAAAAATAACTTCCTTCGTTTCTTAGAACTGCTGTATTTTGCCTTCTCATCTTGATGACATCAAGTCTCTAATTTTAACACATAATCCCGCATGCTTAGCACTTCAGGATACCTCCCTGAAGTCTACAAATAACATTAACATGCGTGGATTCAATTTCTTTAGAAAAGACTGTGGTGAAGATGGTGCAGTGTGTGAAGATGGTGCATTCTGTTTTTATACTAATATTTAATAACTTCCCCAGCCCTGTCCATCCATTAAACACTACTTTACAGGCAGTAACTGTGAGAATTCACACAATGTGTTTGATTACAGTCTATTACAATCTGTATTTACCACCACATGATGTCATCCACCAAGAGGAACTCCTCGACGCATTAGTGGATCAGTTGCCTAAACCATTTTGTTACTTGGTGAATTAAACGGCCATTTCTCTTTGTGGTTAAGTAGCGATACAAATTCCCGCATTCGTCAGATAGAGAAGTTCATATCTGATAATTGTCTCAGTCTGATAAATACCGACGAGAAAACATATTTATAAACACCCACAAGAACATTTTATTCTTTACATCTGGCCATTTGTTCTCCCTCACTTCTGCCATTGTTAAATTAGTTTGTGGGAAATAATCGGTACAACAGCGATCATTTCCCATTCGTCATCTCCCAGACCAGAGGTAGTAGAGTGCAGCAACGTGCACCTATATACTTGTATAGTCGGTCATATTGGATGCTATTTACTCATTTGGCAGTTGTTGGTGATACAATGGTCATAACCCAAAATCTTAATGAGGCCATTTGAAAGGTCACCTAAACAATTATATTCGATGCTGATATTCCAATTCCTAAAAGTTCCTCCAAAACACACAGGCTTTCCAAAACTTGGCGGAATGAAAAATTCCAAAATACTTACAAGAAACAGAGAAAGTTATGGGAGTTGTTTAGGAGATACCCCACAATGGAGAATTTTATTCCATATAAGAGAGCAAAAGCTTCATCTCTCAGAGCTCGTTGTCGAAGTCATAAGGAATCCTGATCTCGCTATTCTTCGTCGATAAAATCATCCAATTGGCAGTTATGGAGAAAAATGAAATCAGCCAATGGAATTTATATGGAATTCCCAATTCCTTTCTAAAAACTGGAGCTGCTGTATACTCTTCTCCTAAGGATATAGCTAATGTTCTTGGTGAAACGTTTGTTGATATCTCAAGCGTTGACTCTAACAGTCCTTCAATTTTAAGGACTAAGAATCGAGCTGAGTGAAAGCCAATTCGTTTCAACCACAGGCAAGCTTTACCTTCCAACTGTGAATTTCGGATGTTGGAATTGAAGAAAGCTTTGAAGCAGGCCAATAATACTTGTCCCGGACCGTATAGAAACAGCTATTACAAGCGTCAATATTTAAGTCCAGATTCCCTAACGAACTTATTGTTTTTGTTCAATAGGATCTGGACTGAAAATTGATTCCTATCACTTTGGAACGAAGCAATAGTTATTCTGGTCCTTAATCCTGGTAAGGATCCTTCAGTACTTAATTATCGTGTACTCCAAACATTATCGGTACTTACACGCCAAACATTATCGACCAATAGCTCAGACGAGTTGGCTTTATAAGACTCTGGAATGTATGGTCAACGCCCGTCTCTTGCATGTCTTTGAAAAAATAAATGTATGCATATTAATCAGAGTGGCTTTCGTAAATGAAGATCCGCTCGTAATAATATTACATATTTGGAGACCCAAATTCGCAACGCTTTTGTGCGAAGAAACCATCTGGTCTCCATTTCCTTTGACATCGAAAAGGCACATGACAGTACATGGCGATAAGGAAATCTCAGTTCATTATATGATTTAGGCTTTCAGCGTAATTTCCAGATTTTCCTTTAGAACTTTCTACCCTTCCGTATTTTTAAAATACTTATTGGATCTTTTACATCCAATACTTTTGTCCAGAGTGAGTTCTCTTTTTATTTATGGATGACTTTCAAATATCTTGCCAAGAATCGAACATGCGTTTAATTGAGAGACAAATACAAACATCTGTTAATAAAATAGCTGCATGGTGTGCAGAAAATTGCTTAACTTTATCTCCTAGCAGAAGCTGCAGTGTCCATTTTTTCAAGAAGACCAGCCTTCACAATGATCCTTTTATCCATCTAAACAACACTACAATAGCTGAGGTCAATGAGATTAAATTTCAAGGTATGGTATTTGACCGAAAACTAAGCTTTCTTCCTCATATAATACATTTGCGGAAGAGATTTGAGCGATCGCTTAATATCCTCAAGGTGCTTTCAAATATATCTTGGGGTACTGATCGCACATCATTCCTTCGAGTATATCAGTCACTCATTTTATCTCGTATTGACTACGGATGTTTTGTCTGCAGTGTATTGATCTGCTAGGTCTTCCGTTTTACGCCGACTGGACACTGAACATCACTCTGATTTGAGAATATGTTCAGGCGCATTCTTCACATTACCCGTTCAGAGTCCTTTTGGGATTTGCCATCAGTTGCCATTAGACCTGATACGAATGCTGCTGTCTCTCAATTATTACGCAAAAATCATGTCTATTGGTATGATCCACAGATATTTATTATAGTGATACTATGATTTATGATACTATGATAATATGATTTATTGTTTTACTCACTTTTGAAAATCAGACATAGTTCCAATGATTTTCAGCAGCTTTTCTTTTCACATCACTGTCAGTATTTTTCTTATACAGCTGTCTTCCCAGATGAATCTAAAATTGCAATAAATGTTGGCTGGGGCATTGCTTTTAATAATGCGATTTATAGCTATAACCTCGATATGACCTGCTCTATATTTAATACTGAAGCTATGGCAATACACCAAGCATTTCTGAATTTGAGTAAAGAAAATTACTTTAAAATTTGCATATATACTGACAGTATGAGTGTTATAGAAGCGTTTGAAAATTCAATTACTGTCGTGTTCAAAATTTTTCGATCTATTGATTTCCTTCATGGCAAGTGATATGATATTAATTTCTGTTTGGTCCCGTGTCACTTATGTCTTGAGGACAATGATAAGGCTGAGGCCGCCTGCCGTTCTGTCCAACGATGGGTCTCGGACAAGTGAGATATATGGTGGCCGGATTGTTTGGTGGCAA
>JAPDSC010068425.1:645323-708220 GCA_026290005.1 Latrodectus geometricus
CATCACCTGGTGAAGACTCAGGCACTTCACCCTGCCCAACATGGCTTTAGGCCGGGCAGTTCGTGCGACACGGCGCATTTGTGCCTTAACGACACGATAAGGAACTTCCAAGAGGAGGGAAAGTATGTTAGCCTAATATCCTTGGATGTACAGGGTGCTTTCGACAGCGTGTGGAGACCTGGGGTTCTCTATCTCCTGAGTGAAGCACGTTGCCATGAAAACATCTTCCAGTTGGTGAAGTCCTACTTTGAAAGACGAAAATTGTTATTCGATTGCTCGGGAAGAACAATGGAATTTGAATCCAACAGAGGGGTACCGCAAGGGTCGTGTAGTGGCCCACTGTTCTGGAACTTGGTGGCAGACAGCGCTTTGAGACTGGACATGCCGAATGACGCTAGGCTGATTGCCTTTGCGGATGACATGCTCCTAATAGCTACCGGGGAATCGAGAGCAAAGTTAGAGAGGAATGCGGAAGAGGCTTTGAGCTTAATCTTCAAATGGGGGAAGACATATAAGCTGATGTTCAACCCGAGCAAGATGTCTGCACTGACCATCAGCAGACGGAGGAAACTTAAGAGACCTCCAACTTTCAGGTGGGACGGAACCTCGATCAAAGCTGTACAGGAGCTTAAGTTCTTGGGAGTTCTGTATGATAGTGCATTGACCTTCACAGGCCATTTAAAGCGTATCAGACAAACTGTGGTCAATGCGACCATGACGCTCCAACGAACGGCGAGAGCTCTGTTCGGGCGAGAGCCTGAACTACTCAAACGCCTATATAGGGGCGGAACTGAACGCATGGCACTATTTGGAATAGGTGCATGGGGCCACAGGTTGGATTGTATCACCTTCTGCGGCCATCTCCAGAGTGTGCAAAGACCAGCACTTGTATCTATCACACGTTGCTACCGTACCGTCTCGACGGCCGCGGTCCAAGTTCTGGCGGGGGTCCTACCGCTAGACATAAAAGCAAAGATAGAATACACGAAGCTCATGGTATTAGTAAACCGTAGGCGCGCTATCTTCTACGAGAAGCACCTGGACCCGGCGAACATTGACCTCAGGGTCGATATCTGGATTTTCCATCCGGCGGACAGGGTAAGTGTGCCCTTCGATTATGAAGGACCAAAGGGTGAAGGCCTGGAAGCTTTCACAGACGGGTCTGGTATAGAGGGAAAAGTTGGCTCGGCTTTTGTAATATACTACTTTGGGTCAGAGATTGATACTGGTGGTGCCAGGCTCGGCAATGAGAACTCTGTATTCCAGGCTGAGATGTCAGCTTTAAGCTTGACACTAGAATGGCTCAAAGTATACAAAGGGAGGGGCGCCTGTAATATCTATAGCGACTCGCTATCGTCCCTATACTCCCTATCAGACCCGAATAATCATAACAGCTTGGTTCTGAAAGTGAAGGGCTTGTACCTGGAGGTCTCGAGTGACAGGGAGGTGCACTTGCACTATGTCCGGGCCCATCAAGGCACGGTTGGAAATGAAAGAGCAGATGAACTGGCAAAGGAAGCTACGGGTTTACTAGAGCCGACGCTAGACCTACCGAGACCTAGGTCGCACCTTCTTAAGGTGCTACGTGAAGAAGCTCTGAAGGCATGGCAATTAAGATGGGAAACATGCGAGGTGGGCCGGCAGACCTTTCGATTCTGTGGCACTGTGACTGAAAGGATGGTTGTGGGTAACCCATCCGTCGCCCAAGTTGCGACTGGACATGGACGTGTACCGGAGTATCTTCATAAGAGAGGGTACCCGATAAGTGAGTTATGTCGCTCATGTGACGCAGTTGGAGACTGTCTCCATTATGTCCTGCACTGTAATCGGACATCCGATGAACGGAGCAAACTGGTGTACGATAGTGAAAACTTGAGTACCATCCTGGACCGGCGCAATTGGTCGATTCTTAAGAGAATCATGTCCATAGCGTCGGATGACATTCCGATGATGGAATACCAGAGAGCCCCGGAAGGCGGGACAGCTGACGTATGGGAGATTGAGAACTGACTTAAAGGATTTGACGGTTCGATAAAGGCACTGCTAATCAGCATGGTTCTGAAAGACAAATCTTTCATAAAGGTGCCATAAGTCCAAGGAAAGGTACCGCATAAAAAGACCGGATTTTCTCGTGGTGTCGAGAGGGACCTGCTATATGATTCTGCAGAGAGGTATACCGGGGCGGTGAACTCGCAGGGTAGCAGGTATTAAATTAGTTCTGTCGAGGGCAGGGCAATTTAGGAATAGAAGCCTCGGCTTCTGGTACTAAGCCTCGCCAACTCGATCCCCTAATGTCCCTGTTATAGACTTGGTCAAGGTTTTTTAAAAATTTATTTATTCTCTTTGGCAGAAGTTATGAAATAAGCAGGTCTCCAACAAACTATGTGTTACTTTCCCATATGTCATCCCATCATCAGTTTTACTGTTACGAAGAGCAGATTTTATTTTAACTCGTCTTCATATCGGACACAGACGTTTCAATCACAGACATCTATTTCTAAGTAATTGAACCTATGGTGTGAAATGTTCATGAACCATTTACCGTATTTAATATTTTAATCTCATGCTCTAATTTTAACGTTTATCGTTTTACATTTTGTGATACAGACATTTTAAGTTTGTATGATTTAGTGGTGAAGCCACCCCGCAGAAACCTTTTCGCCTTTCTAAACGCAAATGGTTCTATTCATTTTATTTAAGTTTTACAAGTTGAAAATTTTAATCCTCATTCATACTTTCCTTTTATAAATTTTATTTATATTTAAATTATATTATACACAATTATTTTTCTATTTTAACATTTTAACGTTGAGCTTCGGTCTTATACAAAGCTTTCTTTAAAATTTAATTTTTGGCGCAGCTTGATCTTTTTGAACATTGTGGCATAAAATCCAACTTATCAACTCCCAAGATGTATTCCAAAGCACTTTGAGCATATTCACAAACACTCACACCTTTTCCTCATATATAATACATGGGGCAAGAAAGTTAATTTCTTGTCCAAAATCATATATGAATATGAGTGTCTCTGAAGACGGCTGTGGTAAGGCACTTTTACCATGGGTTTTTTCCCCCTTTTAAATGCTCAAATTTCTTCGTTCAGTTGAGGAAGATTTAACTGCTGATCTTTTTTGGTAGAAAGTCATAAAAACTGGGCACTCGTTAGAGCAAAGAATTTTGGAGTAAAATGAATTTATTGACTCATTTTTTTAAAGGAAAGCATATACATTCATCCTCACTTTAGCAATTTTTTTCCTTATCACCAGTTTCTTTTTTTGTCAATTGAAAAAATATTTTCGATGGTTTTACGTCTTATGAGTTTGACTTTGATGATGAAATAAAAAAATGATTGTATGCATTAGAAAAAACTTTTGTGCATAGTGATTCTAATTGCTGTGATTGAATCTCAACTCAATGATAGATTTCTCAATGACATGTTTCTCAGTATCATTTTATTTTGATGGAGGATGTAATACTTAAATAAATTATATAAAAATAAAAAAATAAAAATAATCTCAAAATTTATAAATTTTTGGAAAAATTAAATATTTCTGAACAAATATATAATTTAGTTGATGAACATGAGTTTTTTTTTTATTTTTCAGTACATATTTCAAACTTTTTGCAGAAAAAACAAATAGTTATGCTTCACTTACATATGATATAGAGGTATATGTTCATATAAATATATATATATATATATATGTAATGACGAAGAATAGAGGTTAAGTAGAAATCAAAACAGACTAATTCAATATTTAAGCTTAATGAATTTAATTAATAGTAACAAACAGAAAAATTATTTACAAATTAAAGTTAAATGTAAAATTAACAAATCAAAAGCAAGAATAATTAGACAGCTTTAATAATCGTCTTCCATCAAAGTGTTCGTCTTTAGTCTACCATCTCTCTCTCTCGATCAAAAACTTAGCTTGCTGTTACGTAATGTTCCATCAGACCTCTTATTGGTGGAATATATATATATATATATATATATATATATATATATATACATATATATATTCATTTTTGCATCGTTGTGGCAATATAGTTTTGGCTTTCACTGTAAGGCAAGTTTTGCCCTTTAGCGCTAGTCAAGAACACAAAACCTCTAGTTCTTGATGGGATGTATTTCTGCTCTACTCTAGACTACCTCTTAATACCAGCTTTACTTACATTTTAATGGCTTACAGCCTGGAAGTCCATCAATCGCTGTCGCTGAAGAAACCAAATTATGCTAGTAGTTTACTTTAGGAATATTCTGACCGAAAATGTCAACAAGTCTATATTATAATTTTTATTTAAACTCTTATATAAAATATATGATAACTATTACAATGAATGTTATGCTTTATAATTTTAAAATATCATTTTGTTGATATGTATAATAATGGTTTTAAAAAGTAATATAAATACTAGATTATTTAGATAATACTTATTTAAATCATTGTTGGAAAGCAGTTAAAATGCATAATTTCTTTTTAATAAAAAATCAGAAAAACTTTTTTTTTGTTTCCCAGATAGTTAAAACTGTAATGATTTCAAATTGCTGCAATAACTTCTTAAATGCATTAATTGGTTTTAATTATTTCAGATAATTTGCAAATTCAACACTATATTTCTAAAGTCATCAAATAATTTTCAAAATCAATAAAAGAAATGGTTCTGTTGCTTTAATGCATGTAAACTAAAGAATTTCGATAAAAAATTTTTAATTTTAATAATTTAAAAAAAATAATGAGCTAACTTAATTACCTAACAATAGACTTCAGTGTACATAGTAAGTTATTGGCTTCAGTTTAAAATTTAGAGAAACATTTTGAATGTAAATTTTTCATTTTAAATTCATTGTACCGAATGATTTTAGTTTCTAATTAAGTAAAAAATATAGTTCCCTACGAGAATCTACGTTGTTATTTTATATCTTTTGTTATTTTTTGCATTGTTTTGCGCAAGTATTAAAATGAATGTATCTCTCGATTAAGAAATTGTTTTTAAAAAGAATAAAAACAAAAATAAAAACGGGAAATTTTAAGGCTATTGCTTACAGTAGTATTCTAATTATTGAATATTTAATGTAGAACATGTTCGTATCACATTTTTTTACATATTCAATTTAGTTCTACATTAAATATTTTTTCCTTCGCTGAACTATAACTGCATTCAAATACAAGTGATTAAAAGTGGTAAATTTAGAGAATGATTTTTTTCATAAAAGTTCTTCAGTTAAATAATAATTTAAAGTCCTTCTTCTGAATGGTCACGAGATAAAAATATTTAGCTACTTTTGATGGTCATAAAATAAAATACTTAGCTATTTTTGATTAGATCAATAAAATTATTTTTAATAATTTTGTTAAAATAGTAAATATTCATAAAATATAGTTTTGTAAGCATAAATTCACTACCAAGAAATAAATTATTTTATCTAGTTTTGAAAGCATTAATTTTACATCAATGTTAATCCATTAAAAATAAGTTTCCTAATTTACTATTTTACCTCAATGATAAAATTTATTTCTTACATTAGACATATCTTATTTAGTTCGAAATATATAGCTCAATATCAGAATTAATTCTTCAAAATTTTATTTCGAAGACACAGGGAAGGAATAAAAATAGTCGTAACATATAGCATATTTGTAATATTCTGTTTCAAGAATGTAAAAGAATTAGTAATGCTGATAGATATTGAAGTTTATGAAAATCCAATCATAGTATTTAAAATATAATAATTAAATTAGTGAATGAAATTATTTATTTTACATGATAAAGGAAATTTCATATTTTACAGAATTTGTTAAAAAATTTTATTCAATAATGTTAAACATCATTAGTGCGAAATACTAGTTTAAAATATCCTAAATTTTACATAAAATTTATTAAAACGACTTTGAATTTCACAATTAATATATTCATTTATTTAACAGGTAATCTGCTGTTTTCCTCATACAGAATAATGTTTGTGATTACTAAATTCAAACATATTTTAAATATTTAAATTTGAGGATTAGCTAATGGTGAAATCGTATTATAATGTCTCTGAAACAGATAAGCACATTTCGTAAACTAACATCTATGTAAATATCTCTCATAATTTTTTTAAAACCGGCAATTCTTGATGTATTTTAAAATCATCTTCCAGTCCTACACCAAAATAAAAATTTAGTGAAAATTTGAACCAAAATTAAAGTTTTTTTGCAAAAAATTATACACTGCTCAAAACAATAAAAAGGATATTGTAAGTTTTATATAAAACAAAGATATAAGCGAAATCTTTTTTGCCAAAAATGGGAGAAGAGAATCACAAATGTATTTTTTCTGATTTTCAAGCTGTGGAGTATGCTAATTTTGTGTTCGACGTCAAAAACGTCGCTTCAGTGGCAGTGAATTAAATTTGACTTTTAACTGAATAAAATACAATGAAGACAAGGATGATCGGCATTCAGTGATTGCTTTGTTTTGATGAGTATGATGTCTCAGCGAAGTCATTTAACTGATTCAGAAGCTTGGAGAGTTGTTGGAAGGTTAGAAGGGGTCCAAACTCAAGCCGAAGTAGTGCAAGCCATTTTAGTGTCCCAAAGTGTAATTTCCAGGATCTGGAACCGTTTTTTGGAGACTGGAAGTGCTGGCCGAAGACCAGTCCAAGATCGTTGACGGGCAAAAACGCCAGCAAGTAGACGGGCAAAAAAAGTAAGCAGTTGTGGAGAAGTGTGAAAGCAGTCAATGGTATATATAAGGAAGTATCCATTCCAGTTTTAAGAACTGGAGCTGATGTCTACTCTTCTCCTAAGGATATTGATACGTCCATGGAAAAACTTTTGATAATGTCTAAAACACCGACTCTTACAGTTCTTCTTTCCTAAATTGTTAAAGAATAAAAACTTTTGATACTATGAATATATTAGTTTGGGGAAAAAGAAATCCATTATTTTTTCGTGAATTTTTTGTAACTTCTTTCAGATTCGCTTTGTAAAAAGGTTTAAAACAGCTTTCATGTAGATTTTTAGGTCTTGCTCTTTACGACTGCTGACATGCGGTTAACTTCGATCATTTTCGATATTTTATAGACATTTTCGACGATGCTGTATCGACATGCGAGGTGCATCTCTAACATCAAAAATACCCGAACGGAATCGACGAAACAAAAATTGTGCTTAACTGGTTGTTACAGTCATATATAGGACGATAAACACCTTTCACAATTTTAGCCACCCGGCTATCTTTTTCGCCGTTACAAGAGAAAAACGAAAATGTATCGAATTTTCTGCTTGTTGTCTTCCATTTTTGAAACCTTGTACTCGTAAATGAATTAATCAAACGAAAAACCGCAAGAGGATATTTTAGTGTCAAATTTCACCTTTCCAACGAGCATAAATCTGAAATTGTTTGATAGATACCTCACGAGATAGCGATCACTACAGACGTCTACCAAAATAATAATGGATAACTTTTTCCCCAAACTAATGTATATAATGTAATACAAAATATACAATGTATTATAACATTTGCAGACAAAAGTTTTACTTTTGGTGCTGCATGTCGATTTTTGTACCTTGCGTCATAAAACCAGTTAAATATCAAAATAATAAAAATTTTTTGTAAACATAGCGTAGAAAATATTTTTTTAAATTATTTTAAATATATTAATAAATGTTCATATATTTTTGTAAATTATTTGATATACTTAAAATTTGTAATATTTCATAAATATATATTAATACACATTTATGTACTTTAACAAAGTGAAATACTTTAATCTTAATTATTTTTAGTTTTGCACTGATTCATATGGAACTATTTTGTTATGGTTGATGAATATGTATTAATTTATGTAATTTAACAAATTTTAATCAAAACAATCAACAAAATCATTATTTTAACAAAATCACTCACGTGTTCACCGTGCTTTTAGACCCGTGTCCCTGGAAAAGAGGGTCCTGGTAATTGAGGACCCCAGAGACCAACACATTACTTTGCCTCTGCTTTAGGTAAACGGGAGGTGTGTTGTGATCCACAGCACTTTATGGATCAAGACATCATTACATCTGCTGGATGACTCGTTAAGGTGGTGGCCATCAAAGGGATGTACTGTGAGCGTATAGGATTTATCTAGCACTGGTGCAGCTGGTCTGCATCACCTTGTTGGACTCGGTGGAGGGTGATGCGGTCAAGTACCGAAATTTTAATTCATTATAATGGAAAACAAAAAATTATCTTTTAACCCATGGGAATGAAAGCATTTAATAAATGAAACAAATTGTAAATATTTTATAGTTAAAAGAAAAGTGGGTTCTTTTGAAAAAGTCTGCCCTTCTCTTATACAAAAAGGAATATCAGGTTTTATAGGAAAAGTAAAGGGTATCCGAAAAATACGATCATGTAACTTATTGGTTGAGGTTGCTAACTCCCCATCCAAAATAGTCAATATGCAATTGATGGAAAATATAGAGGTGACTGTCCTGCCTCATGAAAATATAAATTTTTCACGAGGAGTGATTTCCGCTAGGGATTTGTTAATCATGTCGACTGATGAAATTCTTGATAACTTGAAAAGTCAGAAGGTCTGTGGGGTTGAACACATTATAGACAGAACAGATGGGCAGTTTATTGATACTAAACATCTCATTCTGATATTTGAGATCCCAGACAATTCTTGACAAAATTAAAAGTGCTTATTTGAATTTACCCGTCCGACAACAGATTCCAAATCTTTTGCGATGTTTTCAATTCCAGCGTTTTGGACACTCGAGAATCGCTTGCAGAGGGAAACTTACCTGCGCTCGGTGCGCGGTAGTTGGCCACGATAGTTAGAACTGCACAGAAAGGAGGCGTGTGTAAACTGTGACCGTGATTCCAATTCTCGAAGTTGTCCTCAATCGACTTATGAAAAGAAATCACCACATTAAAAATGAAAAACATTTGTACCTAACCTGAGGTTAGGAAAATTGTTGCCTCTCGAAAGCCACAGCCTGGAGTGAGTTACGCAGCCTCAGCAAAAATAGTCACCAAATGTTCAAGCACACAAGCGTATACCCTGACACTTCCTGTAATGAGATTACTCAAGTATCAATTGAAAGACCAAAATCAACACCTACATTAATCAGAAAAGCTTCTTTGGTTAAATCCGGAAGAGTTAATAACTCCAAATTAAAATCTGCAAAGGAAGGTCCTCGAAAGTCCTCCTTATCCACCCATAGAGCCTTGTTGTCCTTAGAAAATGATACTGTCTAACTCTATATCTCGGAAGATAATTTATCAGTCGAGGAAATGATCGAAGACTGGCCTTCCAGCTCCGGGGGAGGAGCTTTTCACAATTTCAATAATAACTTCCTTTATTTGTTGGAACTTTCATGGTTTGCGTTCACATCTTGATGACATCATGTCTACTATATCAGACTATAACCAAGAATGCATAGCACTTCAGGAAACTTTCCTGAAGTCTTCGAATAACATCTCCATGCGTGAGTTCCAATGCTTTAGAAAAGACTGTGGTGACGATGGTGCAGTGTCAGGTGGTGTTTTTGTATATTAACATCTAATGACTTTCCCAGCAATGTCCATCAAATCACTTCAACCCTACAGGCTGTAGCTGTCAGACTTCATACAACATGTTTGATTACAGTCTGTAGTTTGTATTTGCCACCACATGATGTCATCCACCAAGAAGAATTTGACGCATTAGTAGATCAGCTGTCTACGCCATTTTTGATACTCGGTGACTTTAACAGCCATACTATTTTGTGGGGAAGTGATAACACAAATTCTCGTGGTCGTCAGATAGAGCAGTTTATTTCAGATAACAGCCTCTGCCTGATGAATACTAACGAGAAAACATACTTTCACATACCCACAAGAACATTTCATTCTCTATCTCGCCATTTGTTCTCCTTCACTTCTGCCATTGTAAAATTTTACAGTGAGGAATTATATACATTACATCGATCATTTCCCTCTCGTCATCCCCCCGACTGGAGGTAGTAGTATACCTCCAGTCTGGGGGTACACTACTACCTGTACGTCAATGTCTAGCTAACTACGTGAACAGTCGGGCAGATAAGACGTTATTTACTCAATTGGCAGTCGTTGATGGTTACAATCGAGGATATTGATAATGCCGTGTATAAAATCACTGAAACAATTATAGGTGCAGCTTATACTGCAATACCTAAATGTTCTTTTACACCAAAAAGGCGTTGCAAACCGTGGTGGAACAATGAATGCCATTAAACATATAAAAAACAAAGGAAGTTATGGAGGCTTTTCAGGAGAATCTCATTGCGTTGAAGAGAGCATAAAAGCATGATCTCGCAGAGCTCATCTTCGAAGTCCTAGTCTTGCTATGTTTCTTCAATAACGTCTTTCACATCCAGTAAGCAATTATGGAGGACAGTGATAAAAGCCAATGGTATTTATAGAAATCTCTAATTTCCTGTCTTGAAACCCGGAGCTACTATATACTCTTCTCCTATTTTTATTGCTTACGTCTTTAGAGAAACATTTGCCAGCGTCTCATGCTCCGACTCTTATATTCCTTCGTTTTTATGGACAAAGAGATGAACTAAGTGAACATCAATCCCTGTCATCCAAAGACAAGCTTTTCCTTACAACTGCAAATTTTGGAGGTTGGAATTCAAGCTAGCTTTGCAGCAGGCTAACAAAACCAGTCATGAAGAACATGACGGAATGAGCTACCAAATGATTCGACATTTACATGATCCAAATTACCTGTTAAAGTTATTGCATTTGTTCAATAGGATCTGGACTGAAAAAAAATTTCCATCATTTTGGTACGAAGCAACAGTGATTCCGGTGCTTAAACCTGGGAAGGATCCTTCAAATCCTTCACATTACCGACCTATAGCCCTGAAGAGTTGCCTTTGCAAGATTCTCGAACGTATGGTCAACGCTCGTGTCATGTATTTCTTAGAAGAAAATAAATGTATACATGTTAATCAGAGCAGATATTGTAAAGAAAGATCCACTCTTGATAACATAATGTACTTGGAAACCTAATTTCGCAACGCTTTTGTGCTGAGGAACCATCTGGTTTTAATCTTCTTCGACATTGAGAACTCATACAAACCTAAATGGCCATGTGGAATTCTCCGTTCATTATATGATTTTTGATTTCATGGTAATCTTCCGATATTCCTACAGAATTTCTTACGCTCCTGTGCTTTTAAAGTTCATATTTGTCAGTTTTTATCCAATACTTTTATTCAAGCCGAGGATGTACACTTAAGCTCCATTTTAAGTGTCACTGTTTAGAACTATTTTTCATCAAATTTCATCTCCGGTAAACGGTACCCTTTATACTGATCACCAGCAAATATCCTGTCAAGTGTTAAACATACAATTAATTGAGAGACATCTATAAACAACTGTTAATATACTGTCTGCATGGTGTGCTGAGAATGACCACTCTTTATCTTCTAGTATGAGAACTTGTGTCCATTTTTGCAATAATACCGGCCTCCATAATGATCCTACAATATACCTAAATAATTTATCTATCCCTGTAATTTACGAAATAAAGTTTCTGGATATAATTTACGACTGAAAAATAACCTTTCTTTCACATGTTTTATATTTACGGAAGAAAAGTTCAAGCAATAGATTAAGATCCTCAAAGTGCTTTCTAATACATCTTGGGTTTCTGATCGCTTATCACTGCTTCGAGTCTACCAATCAGTTATTTTTATCTCGTATTGAGACCATATGGCCATACACTATCTCCTAGCAAGAGTAAATGTGCCCATTTCTGCAGGAAGACTAGCCTACATAATAATCCTGTAATTTATATTAATAATAAACCTATTCCGGTGGTCAATGAGATAAAATTCCTTGGAGTGAAATTCAACCGAAAGTTAGCCTTTCTTGCTTATGTTTTACATCTGCGGACGCAATGCGAGCTATTGCTCAAGGTTCTTTGAACACAACTCGGGGTGCAGATCGCTCGTCACTCTTCCGAGTTTATCAAGCATTAATTTTATCTCGTATTGACTACGGTTGTGTTGAGTATGGATCAGCTAGATCTTCTGTTTTACGCAGACTGGACACTGTTCATCACTCTGCTTTGAGAATATGTTCCGGCGCATTCCGCACAACACCTGTCCAGAGTCTTTATACAATTTGCCAATAACTGATTTTAGGCCTAAGACGAATGCAGCAGTGTCTCAATTATTACGCAAAAATTATGGCTGACCCTAATCATGCATTACATGCATTCGCTGCATATCCTACAGTGAAGAGATTATGTGAAGACAGACCATCTAGCATCCCACCTTTTCTCACTCGAACAGAATTTCATTTGTTTCTGTCAAACCTATGCTATGTCCGCTTCACTAAAACAAACATATTATCATATCCATCTTAGTATGATCTACAGATTGTTGTTTTTAATCCATTTGCATATTGCTGAAAATCGGACACTAGTTCCACAATTTTCAAACAGCTTTATTTATCACATCACTGTCAACATTCTTCGTAAACTGTAATATTCATTGATTGATCAAAAACAGCAGGACATGTTGGCTGTGGTGTTTTTATTAACAATATTTGTTAGAGTTACAGCCTTCATGCATCCTGTTCCATCTTTACGGCTAAAGTGGCTGCAATTTATAAGGCACTTATAATACTGTCATCCTGTCGTGTCCAAGATTTTCCAAGCATTGGTTTCCTTTGCTGGCAAGGGCTATGAAATTATCTTTTGTTGGATCCCAAGTCATGTAGGTCTTGAGAGAAATGAAAAGGCTGGTGCAGCTGCTAAAGCATGGTCACCAACAGTTCAACCATCTGTTCCTCTTTTAGATCTCAGAAGGGGTGTGAAGAAGCCAGTTTATGCTCTCTTCCAGGAATTTTGGAGCAAGCAGGTCACCAACAAGCTGTGTACAATTTTCCCATATCTCACCACATTATCAGTTTTACTACTGCGAAGCGCTGATGTCCATTTGACTCACCTTCGTATCCGGCACACACGTTTCACACACAGCCACTTTTTTCTGAGTGATTTAAATCCAGGGTGTCAGACATTTGATGAACAATGTAGTATTTATTCACATTTTTATTTTCATGCAAGTATTTTAACAAGGAACGTTTAGATTTTTTTTAAAACTGATATTTTAACATTATTTGATTTGTTTGGGGAACTACCCCACAGAAACTTATTTGCTTTTTTTAAGGACAATAAGTTTTTTAAATTTTAGTTAATTTGTTTTACATTTTGTATTTGTATAATACATATATATTTTTATTTTTATTAATTTTATATACAACTTCATTTTAATAATATAATATACAATTTTTTTTGTTTTTAAAAAGATTTTAATGTTGTTTGGGTTAAAAAAATAAATTCAAATCTGAAATTTTAGTCTTGACGCAGCATGTCCATTTTTAGACCCTGAGCCATAAAACCCAACCAACTAACCATCTACATAATCATCTTCTACATTCAGTTATTTTTTTATATGGTTTTACGAGTTTCAAAACTTACATGCTATTCTCTCTCATTACTTGCCAATTTATTTAGGCAATTTTTCAATGCAAAATACAACTCATTACTTTCAAAACATATAACGCCGAGAATCTTGCAGCTTAAATAAAGAATGAAAACTCAAATAAATTCGTCAAACTTTCCGAATCGAAAAATTTCAATTTTTGAGTTGCTTCAAGAATGTAAGATCAGGTGAAGATCGTGAAGAAGCCTAATGTCTGTATAAGGCATTCCGTATCTTCTTGTTCTATCTAAAGATTTGACACGAGCGTGGTAGAGCCCAACTCAAAGCTAGATACAGGGAAACATGCTAGTTTAACAACACCGTGAGTGAATTGACTTTAGGCAGGAAATTCAGTAGCTATCTGGCGTAGTGAATTGCTGGTAGTAGGGCATAACATGAAAATTCCTGAGCTCTAGAATAAATATTTTAAATGTTTAAATATAGGTGATGATTAAGTAGAGAAATAAAAAAAGATTTTTATATGTGTTGCTCGCTATATTTTTCCTTATAAATATTGTATACTACATAAAAATACAAATGTTTTTTCCTTTTTTTATATAAAAATTGTAATTATAATCTGGATGAACTTGTAATTATTCGGACGAAATGAAGAATTTCATTAAAATTATCAAGAAATACATAAACAGATTATTTTAAAAGTTTCTTTTTGCTAATTTTATATTTCTTGTGTAATTTAACAGATTCTTAAAACTAGTTGCACATTTAATTTTAATATTTTAAGTTTTATTTTTGTTGTTGATTTTATAAGGTTTTCTTTAAGGGCTGTGAGCTTTTTGTTTTGTTCATGAAAGGAGAATTAATTTCAGTAAAGTTTTTCTCTAAAATCATTATTACTTAGAAATCGTTATAGAATTAGATTTGTATTGTAAAAAAATTATTTTAAAATTATATTATATTCTCAATATTTTATTCACAAATGTTTTTCACTTTGTTTTACAGGCTTGTAAAATGAAGATTCGTATACTTTTAGTGATATTCAACATAATAATTCATTGCATTTCTGGAAAAAATGCAGACTCTGATGGTATGCATGACATTATACAAGCTAGTAATGAGATTGGATTTAACATTGTGCAAATGTCTCAGCCAGGAAATACAATTTTATCACCAATCAGTATTTCCATGTTAATGGGACTAGTCTATTCTGGTGCTAAGACGATGACTGCTGAAGAGATTCGAAAAGTCATGAAATATTCTGACGAAGTAAGTCTTTCTTTTAAAAAAATACTGGAAATGATGCAACCCAGAAAAGGAAAGACGTCAGCCCCTGAGCAATATCAACTTGAAATGGCTAGTGCTGTGCTTGTTGACAAAGATTTCAATATTTTACAGTCGTATAAAGAGCAAAGCAGAATACATTTTGATGCTGCAGTCGAAAGTGTAAGTTTTTCATTGCATCCTGACGCTGCGGTTGAGTCAGTAAATGGTTGGGTAGCTTGGAAAACTCGGAACAAAATTACAAAATTATTGGATAAACCATTAGAACCTTTGATAAAATTATTCCTCATGAATGTAGTGTATTTTAAAGGTACATGGAAAACAAAATTTGATCAAAGATTAACTACACCAGACACTTTCTACAATGACGGTCGTATACCTAAAACTGTTCCAATGATGAGACAAAAAAGGAAGTTGCGGTATGGATTTAACCATCAGATCAAGGGTGAAGTCTTGGAACTTCCTTATACTGGGGATAGGATATACATGTTGTTGCTGCTACCAGAAAAGCGAGATGGTCTGGTAGAGATGGAAAAAATGATTACTAACGAAGTTCTGACGAATATTTCTCACGGTTTACGGAATATTTCTGTTCAAGTTACTCTTCCTCGGTTTAGTTATACCGCAGAGTATAATCTCATACCTATTCTCCAGGAACTTGGCATTCAAGCCCTTTTTGATCCGTATTCGGTAGATCTAAGTGGTATCAGCTCAAAAGAATCTCTATATGTCACTAAAGTGCTTCATAAATGTGCGGTCCAAGTTGATGAGGAAGGTGGTGAAGCAGCATTAGTGACTGGCGTATCAGCTGGAGTCAGAACTGGAGGTCCACTTGTGCCTCTTTTCACTGCTGATCATCCATTTTTGTTTTTCATCAGAGATCGATCACTTAATTTAACACTCTTCATGGGAAGAGTAACTCATTTATAGTGAAACAACCAATGTGAATTTTTTATCAGTATTATTATGTTTTAAATTTAGAAATCACAAATAGCTCAAAATATAAGAGTAATTATTACATATGTGATTGATATAAATTATAGCCCTTTTTATGATTTGTATAGGACGAGAGTAATCTTAGCTTAAAAAATGCAACTTTTTTAGAAAATCCATTTTATGTTCAAATATGTTTAGATACTTCAATTTTTTTATACACATCTATTATTTTTAAAAATTTAACTTTCAAAAATGATAAACAAGTTGCTTTTTTGATCAAACCCTGATAAGGACTTTTTCTGATCGCTTCTAATGAACTTTCGAATGTTTTTTCTATATTCTCTATTTCAAAATAAAAATCTTTCATGGTATAATATTTAGTATTTATTTAAAAAAGCAACGAGTAGTTCTTGCAACAAATGTGAGGCTATGGTGCAATTAATACATTTATTTAACATCCCTCTCAGATGTTTTTAAAAAACTCTCTCATAAATTTTTAGGTGAAGTAACAAATATAGTACATTTCTTGATCAAATAAATGTGAATATTCAAAACAAATATTCAACCATTTTCATTATATACCCCCATATGATCAAATAATTTGTTACTAAACATATACTGACAAAAAACTGCCGAGAAAGCATCTGAATGATTTAACATTCTATCCTTTAGCTCAACAGTTCGTATGTTCGACTCAGATCTCAGGCTCGGAAATCACTTAAAACTATGAATCCGTGATGTATTAGCCACCATGTATGAAGAGAGATTGTAAACCGACAAAAAGTTTTCAGCTCCTCAAATCAAGTTTCTCCCTAATAAACTTGGGGGATTTTTCAATCAGTTAGCATTGGTCTCGTCAAACATTGGTAAAAAATAATATCAATTAAGTTCCCTTTGACAAATCACTATAACATTTGCCTAATGACTGTTTAAAAATGATTTACTTGACGTTTATCTTTAAACAAAGCTCTGTGGCACATATCCAATGTGTGTTTTTCTATTTCAATGATAATACTGAACTTTATTTTTGTTTCAAATGTTTCTTATTTTATGCATTTTCTTTGAAATTTTTCTTGTATTATGCCAAACTGTATATGAAATAAGTTATTAAAAAAGTACGCAGTTTTTATTTTGTCTAAGAATGAATTATTAATCACCACTGCGTTTTTTTTATTTCATTTATACTGTAAGACTAGTTAATTGGCGCTCATTGGAGAATTATGCAAGGAGCAAGGGCATTCCTTAATTAATTTCGATATCATTAATTTTTGCAACCATTGATTACCATCATACATTTCCAACTAAAAACATATTTAAATAAGATGTGTAGGATTGAACTCATATTCATATTTCGGCATATCTTTTAAATTGAAAAAAAATTGAATTTAAAGAAAATTATGTTATCAATTTTTCTATATTGTTTCTGTTCCCTAAAATTGTATTTATTAAACATTAACAAGTATTATAAGGGTTATAACAAAAAAAGTTTGACTTCGTCTGATAAAAACTAACACATTTCATTTTCTAATTTAAATCGACTTTTTTTAGAAAAAAAAAATACCAAAAAGGACGATAACCGAAAAAGTTATGTGTGGAATTTAATGAAAAATATACACATTGCACAACACATAGAAAGGTATAAAATAGCATAAAAAGGAAATCACCAGATAATTATGAGATTATAAAAATTTACTTTACATAAAATTTACAAATGGAAGGTGTAACTTTGGTGTAGAAGAAATACTTTAAATATGGGGTATGATCCCCCGATAAGCAAAACATCACACGCAGTGATGGGTGATGCTTTCACTTAAGCGGTCTATGAATTGGATTGGAAATATGAAACGTTGTTCTTCCAAAGCAGTTGAAATCATGGTTAGGGTCCTAGAGGAGGATTGCGAGCAGCTAACGTTGTCCTAGAGCGTCAAAACAGGCTCATTTGGATTAAGGTTCATTATGCGGTTAAGGTGGCAGCTGGCTACCGCATGCGATTATTTGTTTACTGCTCAAGATAAGCATTTATGATTCGAAAACCGTGTAGTTTCGCATTATCACAAAAACGTCACCTATTGCCCCAGAATAAAGGCGCACATAAGTACCCAGGATGCCATGTCTATAGGTGTGAGCATTAACATTTAAACGGGAAAAGACATACAGATATGTATGTCCACTATTACTTGATATGGGCGCATACTATTGCTTTCGAGAGTAAGACATCCGTTAAGAGAACAGCTCTTTATTGATCACGCGTCTAGTGGTTGATCTGGATACCAACCTTCCAGAGCTTGCAGCTAGGGAGTATCTGAGTTCAAAGGGAGTTACAGTTCTATTCCTTGATACGCATGAGGACAAATATCGATCTTCGGCACACCTTGGCTGAACCTCCTAGATGTAGAATACCCCGTTAGAAAGTGTTGAAAAATCTATGAATCACAGACGAACTCACATTCAGGATTTTAGCTTTGACTGACTCTAGTCTCCCAATACCTCGCCATCGAAATTGTTCAGTCAAGTTGGTTGCTATGTTAATTGCAATGGCGGAAAGTTCAAATAAGGAAAAGCTGTACCAGAAATCAGTTGGAATTTTTTTTTATTCTGATTTTCTTCAACCCATTAAAAACTTATTATAAAATGTGAAAATAAAATATTTTGTTTAAATGTATCTATATTTATTAAAATTAAAATCTTATGATTAAAATATTTCTAAAGTTAGAAAAAATGTATAAAATTAAAAATTTGACATCAAACTATTTGTAAATTTAGATAAAATGAATAAAATTAATACCTTTTAAAACGCAAACAGATTGCGATGGGGTGGTTCCCAGAGCAACTCATGTAATGTTAAAATATTGCTCTTAAAAATATGAAGTGGTAATGGTTAAAATCTGGACACACAATTTAAATATGATGTACTATGTATGGTTCATCACATGTTTCAAACGAATTATTTAAATCACTTAAGAATAAATGTTTGTGGATGAAACGTGTGTGACCAACACGAAAGCGAGTCAGTCAGACATCTCCGCTTCGTATAATGTAAAACAGATAATGGAATGATACATGAAAAGATGGAATAGAGTCTGTTGCTGAGTTGCATATTCCAAGATTCCTGCCAAAAAGAATTAATGTAATGTTTAAATCCTTTTCTCACATCTATTGATGGAACTGAAGGCGAAATAGAAGTAGATTTAGATCTTGCAGCCGCATCAGTCTTCTCATTGTCATCTATTGCTATGTGGCTTGGTATCCAACAAAACAGTATCTCGAATAAACTTACAGAGATACAATCAAGAAATTCCAAAATTTTGGACACAACTGGGTGGCAATTAAAATCACGATTTCTAAAGCTTCTAAAACTATTTTACTGTCAATACATATGCAATATTTATGCGCATTTTAATTCCTCACATACTGAAATAGAAGGTATATAGGCATGGTTTCAGCAGTAGAGATGGACAAGGATTTGTGAAGGCTGTAACTGAAAGAAGTATTGTCAACGTCAACTCCACAACCAACGTGTCCCGCAGTTTTGGATCCACCTGTGAAAACTGGACTGTACATAGCATACTGACAGCGATGAAATGCGTAAAGCTGTTGAAAAATAGCAGGAATTGTGTGCGACTTCTTATAGTCAAATGCATTGAGTACTGTAATGCGTGGGTCATACCAAGGAGGACGAGCGAAGAAGTCTGTAGGCTCAATCCAGACATTACATTGGTCAGACAGCAAAACAAATGATTTTATACGCGCGCGTGAGAAAAGATTGAAAGCTAAACGGTCTAGCATTATATAATCTGTTGAAAGCAGCATTAGGAATCAGAGAACGTAAGGGATGACGAGATGTGGACATAATTTTTGAATAATAATAAAGAGACAGATGCATCCACCATAGGTCTAATAGTTATTGTATGTATAGACTCTAGATGGCATTTTACGTATAGACTCTGGATGACCATTTATGTATAGACTCTGGACGGATGAAATGTGAAATGCATTCTTAAAGCTGAGAGGTGAATAGTATCCAGTCTGCTGGAGACAGAAAATCTAGTTGATTCATACGCAACACAACTGTAACTAAACTGAGATATAGTTATTGACTGATAAATTCAAAGGAGTGATGTTCGATCTGCAACCCTAGATATATTAGAAAACACCTTGATGATATACAGCAATCCCTGGTCCTTCTTCCGCAGATGTAATACACGCGGAAGAAAAGTTAATTTCATGTCGGAAATCACCCCCAGAAATTTTATCTCATTGACCAAAGGGAGAGGTGTATCGTTTGTGTGAAATACAGGATCTTGAGGAAAGCTACTTTTCTTTGAGAAGAAAGAAGAAAACTTACCAGGAGATAGGCTAAGGTTATTCTGTACTCACCAAGCAGTGAAATTATTTACAGCTTTTTGCAATAATCTCTCAATTACACTCATGTTAGATGCCTGATATGAAATTTGCAAGTCATTAAGATGTAAATTACTGTGTACAGAAGGTGGTAACTGATGAAGCATGTTTCTGATAAAATGGTTGATAATGGTCAAGCTTGAATCGCTACCTTGAGGGAACACCTCAGCTTGGATAAAAGTATTGCAAAGTGTATATCCAATGCGCTCTCTGAAAAAGCGGAAGGTTAAAAACATTTTGTATGAATATTGGAAGATTACCCCTAAAACCAAGATTATGCATAGTTCTGAGAATGCAATAACGCCACGTACGATTATATGCTATCTCAATATCAAAGAAAATTGCAACAAGGTGGTTTATCCTTACAAAAGCATTTCGAGTATGGGATTACAGATATATTAAATTATCAATAGGGGATCTTCCTTTCTTCGAAAACCACTTTGATGAGAAGGGATGCATTCATTCTTCTCTAACACCTAATTGAGTCTAGCATTGGCCATACGCTCGAAAGTTTTGCATAGACAACTCGTAAGAGCTATTGGACGATAACTCATAAGGACAGAGGAATTTTTGCCAGGTTTCAAATCAAGGAATCACTATTGCTTCTCTCCATGCTGTGGTATAAGCATGTTCCGTCCAAATTCTATGAAAAAATAAAAGAATCTTTAAAAAAGAATCTGGATGTAAATGATGGACCATTTGATAAGAGATTCCATCAGGTCCGGGATTGATGCCGTTTGCCTAAAATAAGGCTCTCAGTAATTACTTTAGTCCTCCAATAAATTAGAATATGTGAATCAGAGCTGTATACACAAGCAAAGGTTTCACCCATGACATTTGAAATATCTACGGATGATGAATGTATAGAAGTTCCAATTTTTAAAATAGGAATAGTGGAATCCTAATAAATACCATTGGCTGCTTTCAGTTTCCTACACAATTGTTTGCTTGATGTCGATAAAGTAATTGAAGACAAATAATGCATCAAAGATGCTCTTTGACTCTGGCGTCTTACTCTGCAAGATGGAGCTTTTACTTTTTTAAAAGCTATTAGGTTCTCCGTAGTTTGGAGTCTTCAGAAAATATTCTATTGCTTCCTTTGTTTTTTTATAAGATAGTCGGAACTACTCACTCCTCCATGGTTTCATATGCTTTTGTGGAATAGAAAACTTTTAGGAATAGAAACATCCGCACCTTGGATTTTTGTGTCAGTGACATATTTAACGGCATCATCAATTGCATCACTCTTAACTCTTGTTTCCGTAATCACAGGCAATTGCTTGGAAACAAACCAATTATCGTGTACAGTAGTACACGTAATTAGGTATCCTATGGGACACACTATTACCTCCAGTCTCGGTTCAGATTAGAGGGACATGATCATTGTTAAAAAGAGCATTGTCTACAGTAAAGTTCATGAACGGCAGAAGTGGCGAAGAACAAATAGCTAAGTCAAGAGAGGGAAATGTCCATGTAGGTTCGTGAAAATAAGTATTCTCGTTGGTATTTAGCATACAAAGATAGTTATTAAAAATGAACTGCTCTATCTGACTATTGTTAAAAATCGTATCATCCCTACCTCACAAAAGACTATTGATATTAAAAAAGCCAAGCAATAAAAATGGAGCTAGGAATAGGTCACTCAAGTCATTTAGTTCCTCTGTTTGGATTACGTCATTTGGTGATAAGCAATGGCAACTTATTATGTTAGACATGTGGTATAAAGCGAATGCCTGCAGTGTAGTGCGTAGCTGATGTGGTGTGCTAGGGTATCTGTTGAAAGTGAATATACAAACTCCACCACTTGCAGTGTCATTACCATCATAATAATTTCGGTAGCATTTAAATCCACGTAGTTTAGAGCCCATAGTGCATTTTAGGAATGTTTCCTGGATAGACATACATGCAGGATTGTAGTTAGATGTGAGAGATTTCGCATTATCAACTCGTGGCGAAAACTACAATTCCATGAAACAAATGAAGTTATTAATGGAATATAAACTAACCGTTATCACTATTACATAAAATCCTCTCAGATGAATCATTAAAATTGAAATCATCATCTGAGGGAGGCAGTTTAATGGTATCTGCATCCAAATCAAGAAGGATTTTCTTTGAAGTTAAAGAAGATATTCGATGGTCTTCCTTTAAAAGTTTTTATTTTCTGGCTTTCAAGGCTTTTAATTTTGCATACATTTTTGTAAAAATGGGTATAGGCTTGTTTAATTTTTTAACTTGTGTAGCCAAACAAACTGAAGGACATGAGCCTCATACTATTTGTGTGCTACAAAAGCAAGTTACCTTTTAGATGTAGCTGCATAGCAAACACCTGTTTCTGGAGTGCACGAAATGACTAAGGGTCAAGCCTCTGGATAAGATATATTGTTTTTAATTTTAAGAGTGGTACATTCCTGTTCAAGTAACCAAACATGACAAGTTTGAGAGTAAGAAATGTGATCACCTTTGACTTACACTTCTTTGGCATCAAAGGTAAGACCTTTCATGACCAACGTCAGAACAATATATTGTGTGTGCAATATATTGCAAGTGACGTTACCTCTACCAGCTATTATAGAGTATCCAAAACGTTCACATTGAAAACATCTTAGAGGACTTCGAATAAAATGCTGAACAGAACACCTCATATAAGAGACTTTAATATAGTCTGGTATCGTCGAAATCAAAATGAGATGATTTGCATTCAGGATAATTGCATCTCTCATGATTGTAATCTGTTTGACAGTACAGAAATTCTGGGATGGTAGAATTTCTAATACTTCATCTGTTGTCGTGTGAAACAAGTCCTCCGCAGAAGTAACACCTCATGAGAAATTCAAATTGCCATGAGTCTCGACAGTAATAGCTATGTCAACTATTGTCTTCGTGCCTTGCAAAAGGATAGACTGATTTTCGAATGCAGTTTCATTCAACAGAGCACCAGATTTTAGTTTTCAATTGAATTTACTTCAGCAAAATTTGAAATAATACTCTATTCAATGAAAAAAGAGGAAACAGATTAAAAAAAGCCTCCAATTTTTTCACGAAAAATTTCGCTATACATTTCTGCATTTGTTGCCTAAGCGGGAGTGAGGAAAATGTTTTTTTGCCCATATAAGATAAATCAAAATTCGGGGACCAAACTGCATCACCCACTATGGAGACCTACAAGGAGATGTAAGTCAACTGCACCAATACTAGCCAGTCCCTATACCCTAACAGTACATACCTGAAGTGGTCTCCACCTTTAACTAGTCATCTAGCAGATGTACCGGTCGTTTGATCCATAGAGCTGATTGATGTGCTGAGGACCGCAACACACCTTCCGTTTACTTGAAGCAGAGACTAAAGTAATGGGTTGGTTTCAGGGGCCTCAATTATCAGGACCCTCCTTTCCAGGAACACGGGTCTCCACGTACGGCAAACACGTGGGTGATTTAGTCCCCAAGAAAAGCTAATAGCGACAGAGCAATGACAGCTGCTCAAGGGGAGCCTTCAGCTTCATAAAAGGGAACCATACTGAGGTAGAAAAAGAAGAAAAGAAAGGAGAGGTGAAATCACTGGGGTACTTCGGGTTCAGACACCCGTGTTTACTTAAAGAGTGAAAACCCTCTGATGGGAATTGTTTGGTCAAATGATGCCTGGAGACCATTGTTACTATTTCGCTATCCAGATTTCTAATCTCAGACACACAATGACAATTATCAACTTGTTCTGAGACATCCATTTTTATGTTCTTCGCAAATGACTTTTTTTGACTGAAGCTCAAAAATTTTGCATAATATCATATTGTTCAGCTACTTTAACTTACCAGCATAATCAAATTTCATTGAGATTGAATTATTTTTGGGAGAGTAATTGGTATTTTATGATTTTTTTTTTAGTTTTGGCATGGTTTTTTTATGCATTAGTTAAGAAAAATGTTTCTCTAATTTAGAAAATAATTCTAAATATCTAAAAATTTGACAAAATGTTGAAAACTTGATTAAATTCGTTAAATAATTCTGAACAATATTGTTGCTCAAAGCATCCCTTTAAAGAGCTAAACACCTTTAAAAATACATTCATACAAAATGGACTTCACTGATGCAAGTTATTGAAAATTATATGAAAAGAATCAATCAATATCTAAACTAAGAATAATCTTTGAACTTAGTGTTTGTAGTATTTAAATATTTGTGGAGACAAATATCTTGATAAAATATAAAATGATTCTAGGAATATACTTAATTATAAGTTAAATGCAAAATGTTGCACGTTTAGTATATACATTTCAAAATTTTATATTCATATTTTATAGCAACGATTCTTATTTTATTAAAAGAACAAATTTCGACGCTACTTATGAATAGCAAAAATCTGCGTTATTGTTGTGAACATATCAGTAAGGTCAGTATTTACTTATGTTTTAACATCATTTATTTATGGACCCCACATAAACATTTTGGACTTTTTTAAAAAAAAGCACAATAGGTTTCTTTATATTTCATTTATGTATTTAATTTTTTTATCACACGTTTTACAATATTAATTTTACTGACATTTCTTGTTTCTGTGTACAGGTTTTAATAATAATAATTTACAGTAACTTTTTGTTTTGTTCCTATTTTAAAATTGCTTGGGTATAGAAAGAGTTTAATTTCAATGCATGACAAATAATTCAAAGTATGACAAAGCATCATCGTAATCCGTCAGAGTAAAACAACAGCCAGGGTAAGCTTCAAATCGAAATCTCGGTGGTGCAACGTTTGGTTGATTTATACTAATTTGATACCAATTCCTTGCTGTATCCAAAATCTCGTTGTCATTATCTTCCGATTCACTTCCATCACTCAAGAAATCATCACTCTCATCGCTGAAACTCTCTGATAAATTGGCATATTCAAAATTGTCATCGTCAGAGTCGCTCTTTATCAGAAAACTTTTTTTTAAATTACAAAAACACTTAGTAATATAATTTGCAGTTAACTGCTTACTTTTATTATATTTACGTAATAAAAATGGATATATTACCTTTTCCACACCAAACGACTACTTTATAGCAAAGAATTCCTAGCAAACTTATAGCTAATCATCAAAATGCGCCACCTGGTTTACATAAGAAAAATGCTGAATAGTGGTGCCATCTATGTCAAATAAGTTTAATTATAATCTAGCCTATTTATTTTTACTGGAAAGGATCTCAGACGTGCATTAGAAATAAAATAACGGGTTAGACACGGGAATGCGCAAATTTGCCGGAAACTTTCGCCCGAGTGAGACACGGGCAAATACGTTAAGGGGTTAAGTAACTTTTTAAAATAACTTAATAAATTAGTTCGTTATTTAACGATATAAGAATTTTGCTTTACTTGATATTTATTTATTTTTTTTTTTATCAAAAAAACTAAAACTTAATAGAAATAGGAAATTTTAAAGTTGTTTACCCTGTTATTTGTTACTAAAACAGTGATATGAAAAATTTAATATTAGAATTTTAATATCATAATTATAACAAATTTCATTTCCTTAATGTTAAAACAAGTAGTAAATTACACTAAAATTGAAATGCAGCTTTAAGTCAAACGTATTTATAATTTAAAAAAAAATATACATTTTTATATTGATTATCGATCGTTTTGCAATTAGACACAATTGAAAATATTCATTTATTGAAAAATAGTACGACATAAAAAATTAGATTGTTTATCCTGTTGGTTATTTGTTAAGAAAATATTTCTATGAAGTTAAACATTTGAATTTTAATGCTATAATTATATCAAATTTTATATTCTCGAATTTAAATAAATAAGTAAATAACGCAAAAAATAAAACACGGCTTATACAACAACAACAACAAAAATAATATTTTTCCAATGTTTTTAATTTCTTGTTTTTTTTTTTTTTTTTCCCCATATCATTTTTATTTTGACAATAATTTTTCAAAAGTATATTAGAAAAGTCACCCAAACAACTCGTCTTACTATATCTTCAGGTATGGCCAGAGAAACAAGTATCTATATCATTGTAAATTTCAAAGTTATTCATTAAAGGCATTTTTAATTGAGTCATAAATTTTCTTTCGTTAGACTCCTTACGAAATTTCCCTTCATAATCAGGTGACTGTTTTGGGGCAATTATAAAAGAAAAACTTATAACTCTAATGACATCACAATTAGGAAAGTATAAGCTTCCTCTATTTAAATCTAAAATTAATTTATAAATATCTTCAACCGCGAATTCTTTGTCTCTAACTGTTACCTGCATGACTCACATTTTAAATTATTGCATATTGTATATACACATTAACCCCTCTTTGCATAATGGTGGAAATTTCCATCATAACCTATAATGCCCGAAAATTATAAAAAAGAACAAGTTCACTTTAAGTTGATCGTGTTTGGATACCTTTTTAATGTCCATTGCATAAAAAGAAACATAGCTGTCAAAAATAAACAAGTGTCATTATCAGGGAAACGAGCTTAAAGTTGTCTCATTCCGCTGTTTGTTGTAGTTGCAATAAACGTATGATTTCGTTTATAATTTTGTTTTATTATATTAGGGTTTCTATTGCTAAAAAATTGAAAATGAGTGGAAGAAAGGTTTGTAACACGTGTTTCTGTTATTTTCCTCTTTTATTTCTATTTAGTACTAAGCTAATGATCTAACTTTGGATGATGATGGAAATTTTTAGCATACTGTTTTTTGCTAAATTTATATTATAATTATATAGTAAGATTTTTTTAACCATTTTTCCTTTAATTTTGAACATGAATTATATCAACTTGATTAATTTCACCAATAAAGAAAAAATCATGCAAAGAAGGGTTAACCTGCCATATAAACTAAAATTGGCAAACTAGATTCAATATTTTTAAAATCTGAATCATCAATTGAAATTCCTAATTTATTTGTATCAAAATTTACCTCTCATCCTTGTAAGGGTACTTCAAAATCCAGTTGACTAATTGTGAAATTACCTAAATTTGAAGATTTTAGTGTTAAGGTAAGATAATTTTGAAGTCTCAGTTTGGATTCTGATTAAAATATTTGTCGTATAGATACACAATTCTGTGACCCAGCAAGCAGTCTGTATTTTCCAAATCTCTCTTCAAGTGCATCTGTTTGTAATTTACCATGTAGAAAATAATCTATTTTAAGTTCATCAAAACAATATGATGAAAGTTCTAAAATTGCATGAGTAGTGTGTGATAAAGTTGTAAGTGTTTCTTTTGTTAGACTACCTATTGAGCAATTTTTGCAACTTAATTATATCGGCCTAAATTTTGTTTCAAATAAATGTTAATTTTTCATCATTTCTATACCACAATTTTCTTAAAAGCAGGCTGATAAAAATATCACGTACAAGAAATAAATTAATCTTTATTGCTTAAGAAAATTTATAAAGCAAATAATATATTTAAAAATTGAAGTGTTTATTTTTGTAAAAAATTAAGGTTAGCACTTTAAATTTTTACTTATTTTTTACTAAGAATAAATTTTCACTTTAAGATTAAAACCTATGCATATAAAAACTGGAAGAAATATACACTACTGGCCATTAAAATTACTACACCAAGAAGGCGACATGCTACAGACGTGAAATTTATACGAAAGGAAGAAGGTGCTGTGATATGCAAATGATTAGCTTTTCAGCGCATTCAGACAAAGCATTTAAACACAATACAGGCGCCAGTAGCGACACCTACATTGTGTTTAAATGAGGAAATTGTTCAGCCGGTTTCTCATACACAAATTGCATTTGCGTACCAGCATATTTCTGACTTTGATAAAGGTCGAATTGTAGCGTACCGGGATTGCGATTTATCTTATCGCAATATTGCTGCTCTCGTCGGTCGAGATCCAATGATTGTTAGCAGAATGTGGAATCGATGGGTTCAGGACGGTAATACGGAATGCCCTGTGGGATCTCAACGGCCACCTATCACTAGCAGCCGAGAAGACAGGCATATTATCCACATGGCCTTAATGGATCGTGCAACCACGTCACGAGCCGTGAGTCAAGAAACGGGGTTGTTTGGAAGACAACAAGTGTCTGCACGAACAGTTCGACGACGTTTGCAGCAGCATGGACTCTCAGCTCGGAGACCATGGCTGCGGCTTTCCTTGACGCTGCGTCATAGACAAGAGCGCCTTCAATGGTGGGATCAACGATGAAC
This sequence comes from Latrodectus geometricus, assembly GCA_026290005.1. Classification (NCBI taxonomy): domain Eukaryota; kingdom Metazoa; phylum Arthropoda; class Arachnida; order Araneae; family Theridiidae; genus Latrodectus; species Latrodectus geometricus. Next base: position 673,555 of record JAPDSC010068425.1, read on the forward strand.
CTGGGCGCACGAATGGCGAGACGTTATCTTTTCAGATGAATCAAGGCTCTGTGTACAGCATTATGATGGTCGCATCCGTGTTTGGCGGCATCGTGGTGAACGCACACTGGCAGCTTGCATTCGTCATAGTCATACTGGCCCACCACCTGACGTGATGGTATGGGGGGGCATTGGATACACGTCTTGGTCACCTCTTGTTCGCATTGACGGTGCTTTGAACAGTGCACGTTACATTTCTGGTGTGTTAAGACCCGTGGTTCTACCCTTTAATCGAACCCTGCGAAACCCTACGTTTCAGCAGGATAATGCCCGACCGCATGTTGCCGGTATTGTACGGACCTTCCTTGGTACGGAACATGTTCGGCTGTTGCCCTGGCCAGCACGTTCTTCAGATCTTTCACCAATAGAAAATGTCTGGCCCATGGGTGCCGAGCGACTGGCTCGTCACCAAACGCCAGTCACTACAGTTGATGAACTGTGGCATCGTGTTGAAGCTGCATTGGCATCTATACCTGTACATGCAATCCAATCTCTGTTTGACTCAATGCCCAGGCGTATAACTGCTGTTATTACTGCCAGAGGTGGTTGTTCTGGGTACTGATTTCTCAGGATCTATCCAGCCAAGTTTTTTGAAAATTTAATCACTTGTTATTTCTAGTATAATATATTTGTCCAATAAATATCATTTTGTTATCTGCATTTCTTCCTGGTGTAGCAATTTTAATGGCCAGTAGTGTAGATTATTTATTAAGAATATTATGTTATGGCAATAATGGCTGATTTCACAATAATATGATTATAATATTTATTAATATTTATGTATTTATATACTTATATGTTTGACATATATACTAAGAGATTACACTTTTATTGAATTATTGTATTATTAAATTGATTTTTAACATTTCCCCTTAAGCATTTATAGAAATATAAAATATCCTTACATTTATAAAATAATTTTATTATAGTTTTATACTGTTCTTTCTCTTAAAATTTCAAATATTCCTGAAACAATTTATTTAAAAATTCAATTAATAAAACAATATAGTAAAATAATACGAGTAAACTCATGCATTCTAAATAAGTAATTATAAATAATAATTAAATGTATGGAACTTACCCTTGATGACATCGTTGGTTTAAAATACTTTCAAGGAATCTCATAAGAAAATATTTATATGAAAGTTCTGTATCTTTTGGAAACCTTAAAACACCGACAGTAGTATTAGTGCTTATCATAGTTTCCCCTACAAAAAGGAACACAGCATTTAGATGGCATTATTTTGCAGTTTTCGGGAATATATAATATCCAGAGAAAGAAATTTCCGTAAAAATCTCAGTTGGAAAAATAAATGCACTAAATAAAAATGCATTCAAAAATTACAAACGCCACCACGTTATTCATATTTTAACCCGTTTTAACACTCATTTCAAATTTCCCTTCAAATTAGCATCACCAATCTTCTCTTCTGGACGTCACAGCCACTCCCTGTCTGTGTGCTCAGGCCTTGTATTCTAGAGGGTGTTGACTCAACCAACCATGTATTAAGCCAACCACGTATCTAATTCAGAGGTTTGACGCTTATTCATTTCATGGACTCCGGTAGCAGGTGTTATCTATGCAGCTGAAGTTAAATCAATCATTAGGAGTTGTAGCAATCAAACAGAAAGAGATCCATGCCCTTCAGTTTGTTTTCCCTGCAGGTAAAGAAAATAAACAGGAATGAAACCGTATTTCCCAAAATATTATCTGCCAAATCAAAATCATTGAAACCCAAAAAATTAAAACTTTCCAAGGAAGGACATCGAATGTCTTCCCTAACTTTAAAGAAAGCCCTTCTTGCTTTAGATGCAGATGCTCCTTAAACTGCATCCCTCAGATGATGATTTAAATTTTGAAGATTTATATGAGATGACTTTAAGTAATAGTGATAACAATTAGTATATTCCATGAATGACTTTCTTCATTTCATGGAATTTTCACATTGGCCACGAGTTGATGATGCCAAATCTCTCATCTCTACAATCGTGCATGTGTGGCTCTCCAGGAAACATTCTTGAAGCACACTATTGGCTACAAACAACTAGGGTTTCAATCCTACAGAAATGATTATGATGGTAAAACTGCCACAAGCAATGGAGCTCCTAAGAGGGTATACTTTTTTTAAATACACATGGGTGTCACACACACGAGGTACGCCAGTAATCTCTCCTCTACTTTCTCTTCTTCTCTTCTCTATTCTTCTACTTTCCCTTCCTTTTCTCCCTCTTTGTCGTTGCCTCTTAAGAGGTTGAGGACTCCCCATGAATAGCTGTTGCGCTCTGTAGCTATTAACTTCTATTGGGGACTAAATCACCCAAGTGTTTGCCATGCGTGGAGACCCGTGTTCCTGCAAAGGATGGTCCTTGTAATTGAGGTCCTCAGAGACCAACCCTACTTTAGCCTCTGCTTCGGGTAAACAGGAGGTGTATTGTGGTTCTCAGCACACCAATCGCCTTTATGGATCAAGCGACAGATACATCTACAGGATGACTCGTTAAGGGTGGAGGCTATCACAGTGATAAACTACGAGCTTATAAGACCTGGCTAGCACTTTTGCAGCGGGTCTGCATCCCCTTGTTGGACTCATTGGTAGGTGGTGTGGTCAGGTCCCAAAATTTTATATCGATTAAATTAAAAATAAAGTTTCCTACCCTGAGACTAGGAAACAAGTTACCTCTCACACACCGCAACCTGGAATGAGTTATGCGGCCTCTAAAAAAAATCACTAGAAGTATTAGTACAAACGAATACACTGTCACTCCCTGTAACGAGCAACAACAGAAAAGCCAAAATCTGAACTTCCATCATTCGAAGATCTAATTTGCCCAAATCAAGAGGCATTAAGGCCTCAAAATTAAAATAGGCAAAGAAAGGCCCATGAAAGTCCCTATCCACTCGTAGAGCCCTGTTGTCCCTATAAGCTGATACTGTCTCTCTTCATCCCTCCGACCCCTCAGGGGATTTATTTTCTATAAAAAAAGGCCAAAATTAATTTAAAATTAATTTTAAAAAAAAGACCAAAATATTTATGTGGGATCCATAAATAAATGATGTTAAAACATAAGTAAATAAAGACCTTACTGATCTGTTCACAATAATAAAAGCAGATTTTTGCTATTTATAAGTATCGTCGAAATATGTTCTTTTAATAAAATAAGAATCGTTGCTATAAAATATGAATATAAAATTTCGAAATGTATATTTGTGCTAAATGTGCAACATTTTGCATTTAACTTATAATTAAGTATATTCCTAGAATTATTTTATATTTTATCAAGATATTTGTCACCACAAATATTTAAATACCATAAGCACTAAGTTCAAAGATTATTCTTAATTTAGATATTGATTGATTCTTTGCATATAATTTTCAATAACTTGCATCAGTGAAATCCATTTTGTATGAATGTATTTTAAAAAGTGTTTTGCTCTTTAAAAGGATGCTATTGCTCAGAATTACTTAACGAATTTAGTCAAGTTTTCATCCTTTTGTCAAATTTTTATATATTTAGAATTATTTTCTAAATCAGAGAAACACTTTTCTTAACCAATGCTTTGTTCCTATATTTCTCTGAATAAATTTAACCGTGTGAAAACTGTCTAGTATAAAAATTGCGAATAAAAAATTCCTGCTGTTTTATTGAGAAAATATAAGTCAAAATAATTCATATATTTTTAATTCAATGGTTGCCTTTCCAACCAAACAGAGCTTTTGACTTTAAGTTTTAATGACGTTTTCAACAGGAATTTTAGTTTCATGAAGCAGCTTATACATACACTAATAACCAAAACTAAAAAAAAAATCATAAAATACCAATTACTCTCCCAAAAATAATTCAATCTCAATGAAATTTGATTATGCTGGTAAGTTAAAGTAGCTGAACAGTATGACATTATGCAAAATTTTTGAGCTTCAGTCGAAAAAAGTCATTTGCGAAGAACATAAAAATGGATGTCTCAGAACAAGTTTATAATTTTCACTGCGTGCCAGAGATTAGAAACCTGGATAGCGAAATAGTAACAATGGTAACCCGGCATCATATGACCGAACAATTCCCCTCAGGGGGTTTTCGCTGTTTAACACGAGAGTCACCATCCCGAGGTACCCCAGTGATCTGTCCTCTTCTTTCTTTTCTTCTCTTCTCTCCCCTACTGCTTTTTCTTCCATTTTTCCCTCATTGTGGTTGCCTATGATGAGATCGATAGCTCCCCTTGAGCAGCTGTCGCGGCTCAGTTTTCAACTTGTCTTGGGGAATAAATCACCCAAATGTTTGCCATGAGTGGGGACCTGTGTCCCTGGAATGGAGGGTCTTGCTAATTGAGGCCCCCAGAGACCAATACATTGGATTGGCCGCTGTTTCAGGTAAACGGAAGGTGTATTGTGGTCCTCAGCTCATCAATCGGATTTATGGATCAAGTGATCGGTACATCTGCTGAATGACTTGTTAAGGGTAGAGGATATTACAGGGATGTACTGTGAGCGTATGGGACTTTGCTAGCATTGATGCAGTAGGTCTGCATCCCTTTGTTGGACTTGGAGGTGGGTGGTCTGCTTAGGTCCCGAATTTTTAAATTTAACATTTGGAGGACAAAAATTTCACTTTTCTCCCACGGGAGCAGCAATTTGAAAAGTTACAGCCAAATTTCTTTATAATAAATAGAAAGGAGGGAAACTTTACTACAGTGAGTCCCTTTCCAATAGAAAAATGAATATCAAGAATAATCTGGGAAAATAGAAAAGTTGAGAAGGTGCGCTCAGGTGATTTGCTTGTAGAGGTTACATTGGACTCTCAAACAGACATTCTGGCAAATATGAAATCCTTAACTAACTTTGAAGTGACTGTGTCGCCTAACGGCAATCTTAACTTTTCTTGTGGTATTATCTCAGCAAGGCATCTATTATATAGCCGACGGAAGAAATTCTAGAAAATTTACAAAATCACAAAGCCTGTGGCGTAAGACATATTATAGTCAGACGGATTGGTAACATCATTGATACCAAACAACTGATTCTGACTTTTGCGACGTCAGACCTTCCACAGTACGTAAAAGCTACGTATATGCATTCCCCGTCATGTCGTATATCCCAAATCACTGGTGATATTTCGAATCTCAGCACTAGGACACTCGAGAAACGTTTGCAGAAGCAAACTCACCTGCTCTCGTTGCACGGTGGCTTCCCACGATAGCTCGAACAGCAAAGCGAAGGAGGCGTGTGTCAACTGTCATAATGACCATCCCTCCTATTTTAAAAGTTGTCTTCAGTATTTGCTGGAGAAAGAGATAAACCCAATTAAGCTTCAACAAAAAATGTTCTTATGCTGAGGCGTAACGAATAGTCACTTCACGTACTTCTCAACCTGGAGTCAGTTATGATAATGCTACCAGTAAAGTCATAAATTCGAGCAGCACCCAAATTGAGTACTTTCCTATTTCCTCTAGAAAATTGCAACATATATCAGAAAAGCCAAAATTTAAAGAAGCTCCATCTTTTTCAAAAAATCTTTTTGCAAAATCAAAAGCGGAGAAAGCATTAAAACTTAAAATTTCAAAAGAATATAAAAAAAACATCATTTTCTACCCGTAATGCTTTCTCTCGGTTGGTGACTGACATGGTGTCCTTGTATATCTCAAACGACGATTTATCATTCTAGGAGTCAATTGAAGACCCACCTTTTAGCCCCAGGAAAGAAGCTCTTCAATTTTAAAAAATAACTACCTTTGTTTCTTGTAACTAACATGGTTTGCGTTCAAATAATGATGACATCAAGTCTCTAATATCAGCATATAATTTCACATGTTTGGCACTTCAGGAAATTTTCCTGAAGTACACCAATAATATTAACATGCGTCAATTTAATTGCTTTAGAAAAGACTGTAGTGACGATGGTGCAGTGTCTGATGTTGTCTGTAAATTAACATATTATAACCTCCCCAGCACTCTCCCTCTACTAAACACTACTCTACAGGCTGTAGCTGTGAGAATTCACACAAAACGTTTGATTACAGCCTGCAGTTTGTATTTACTACCACATGATGTCATCCGCCAAGAAGAACTTGGTACATTAGTTGATCAGCTACCTACAACATTTTTGTTAGTTGGGGTTTTTAACGGCCATAGTTCTTTGTGGGAAAGTTGTGATACAAATTTTCGCGGTCGTCAGATAGAGCAGTTTATTTCTGATAACAGCCTCTGTCTGATGCATACCAACCAGAAGACATACTTCCACATACCCACAAGAACATTTCATTCTCCCGATCTCGTCATTTGCTCTCTCTCACTTCTGCCATTGTTAAATTTAACAGTAGGGAATGATCTGAATAATAGCGGTCATTTCCCGCTGGTCATCTCACAGACTGGAGGCAGTAGTGTGCAGCACCACGTACCTACTTACGTGTAAAGTCGGGCAGATTGGAGGTTATTTACACAATTGGCAGTCGTTGATGATAGAATAGTTATGATTGAAGATATTGATAATGACGTACATAAGGTCACTGAAACAATTATAGTTGCAGCTGATTCTGCAATACCTAAAAGTTTTTCCACACAAAAAAGACGTTGCAAACCGTGGTGGAACAAAGAATGTCAAAAAACATATAAAAAAAAAGTTTAAGAGAGTTATTCCAGAGATGTCCCACAAAGGAGAATCTAATTGCATTCAAGAGAGCAAAATCATTGCCTCGCAGAGCTCGTCGTCAAAGTCGGAAGGAATATTTGTCTCCCTATATTTCTTCTTTAACATCTTCTACATCCATTAATCAGTTGTGGAGAAGAGTGAAGGTTGACAATGGGATTTATAGGGAATTTTCCATTCCTATATTAAAAACCAGAGCGGTTGTACATTCTTCTGCGAGGGAAATAGCTAATGTCCTTGGTGAAACTTTTGCTTATGTCTCAAGCACTGACTCATATATTCCTTCGTTTTTAAAGACTAAGAGTCGTACTGTGTGAACTTCAAATAGTTTCAGTCAGGGACAAGCCTTACAATACAACTGCGAATTTTGGATATCTGAATTCAAAAACGCATTACAGCAGACTAATAACATCACTCCAGGTCTTGATGGAATCACCTATCGTATGCTTCAAAATTTAAGTCCAGACTCCATATTGAACTTACTGCTTTTTTTCAATAGGATCTATACTGAAAATGAATTTCTATCCCTTTGGAGAGAAGCAATAGTGTTTCCGATCCTAAAGACTGGTAAAGATCCCTCTAATCCATTGAATTACCGACCTATAGCTCTGAGGAGTTACTTATGTAAGACTTTCGAACGTATAGTCAATGCCCGTCTCGCATATGTCTTAGAAAATCATCATTGTATTCATATTAATCAGAGTGGCTTCCACAAAGAAAGATCCACTCTTCATAATATTACATACCTGGAACCGCTGTTGCGCAATGCCTTTGTGCGGCGGAATCATCTCGTTTCCATTTCTTTAGACATTGAGAAAGTATATAATAATGGAATTCTCCGTAAGATTTATGGTTTTTACTTTCTGGATAATCTGCCGATATTCCTCCAGAATTTTTCTATTTTTTTAATACACTAATTCTGTTTGAGGGTTCAATTTTCAATCTCACTCTTTTAAATTTATTCATAAGTAAAATCTTTCATTCCCTACCTTCATCTATTCAAAGTACTATGTTTGTTGACGACCTGCAGATATAAGGTCAGTAGTCCAATATGCGGTTAATTGAGAGACAATTGCAAACTGCTGTAAATAAAATAGCTGATGGTGTGCTGAGAATGGCCATGGTCTGTTTCCTGTCAAGAGTAGTTGTATCCAATTTAGCAAGAAGACAAGCTGCATAATGATCCAATTATTTATTTCAACAATACATCTATACCTATGGTCTATGAGATTAAATTTCTTGGAGTGATATTCCAAAGAAAATTAACTTTCCTTCCGCATGTTTTATACCTGTGTAAGAAGTATCAGTGATATATTAATATCCTTAAGATGCTGTCAAATACATCTTGGGGTGCTGATCGCACATCACTCCTTCGAGTTTATCAATCCCTGATTTTATCTCGCATTGATTACGGATGTATTGTATATGGATCTGCAAGGTGTATTGTCTTACCTAGATTGGACACTGTTCATCACTCTGCCTTGAGAATTTGTTCTGGAGCATTTCAAACATCACCCTTCCAGAGTCTACATGTAATATGTCATCAGTTACCACTAGACCTGCAACGAAGGCAGCAATCTCTCAAATATTACGCAAAAGTTATCTCCACCCCTCCTGATGCTCTACTTTCCATGATTCCTAAACAGACTTTATGATGCTCGTCCAATAAGTATTCCACCTTTTCTCACACGAATAATGACACATTTGTCTCTCACTGATCTTTATGATTTCTGGATTGAATCACCTAATACTTCACTCATCCACCTTGGTATGACCCGGTATTTCGTTTTATATTCCTTTAATCAATATGGAAAATCTGACAAAACACCTATTGTCTTTCGACAGCTATTTTCTTTTCATCGCTGTCAGTATCAGTCATACAAACCTGTATTCACAGATGGGTCTAAATCAGCAGGACATGTTGGTTGTGGCATGTTTTATGCTAATACCAATCACGGTTACAGCCTCCGTACAACCTGCTCCATCTTTGCCTCTGAAGTTACGGCCATTCTTCATGCTCTTCAGTTAATTAATACAGAAAAGTTTAATAAAATCTACTGTATACTGTCAGTTTGAGTGCATTAGAAGCGTTGAAAAATTCAAATGGTTGTCATCCTATTGTATCCAAGAATTTTGGAGCTTTGGATTCCCTTGCTGACAAGGGTTATCAAATCCTTTTCTGTTGGATCCCATGTCAGGCAGGTCTGGAGATAAACGAAAAAGCGTATGCAACTGCTAAAGCTGCAGCATCCTTACTTCATTAATCTATTCCTCTATTCGACATTTGAAGCGCTGTAAAAAGATTTGTAAATTCTCTCTGTCAGTAATTATGGAATACGGAGGTCTCTAACAAATTGTATGCTATCTTTCCATATTACACTACATCATCAGTTTTACCGTTACGAAGAGCAGATTTTAGATTCACTCGCCTTCATATCGGACATACACGCTTCACACATAGACATTTTTTTAAAATTTAATCAAATCCATGGTTTTAAACGTGTGATGAACCATGTACCGTCTATCATTTTTAATTTGATCTCCGGATTTTAGCCTTTCTCATTTTACCTTTTTTTAAACAGATATTTTAACTCTGTATAATTTGGTGGGGGAGCCACCCTACAGAATGCTTTTTGCCTTTTTAAAGTCAATTGGTTTTATTTGTTTTATTTAAACTTTATAACTTTAATTCTATGAATTTTATTTTTACTTTCATTATACTACTGTACTCATTTAGATTTTAATGTTATTATATACACTTAATTTTGTATTTTAATATTTTAACGTTGAGTTTGAGTTTTAAACAAAGTTTTATTTAAATTTAATTTTTGGCACAGCTTGCCCTTTTTGGACTTTGTGCCCCAAAACCAAACCAACCATCGGAACCATCACATTATCGACCTATAGCTTTGTCGAGTTTCCTCTGTAAAACTCTCGAACGTATGGTCAACAACCGTCTCCTGTATGTCTTGGAAAAAAATTAATGTATTTCTATGAGTCAGAGTGGCTTCCGTAAATGAAGATCCCCTCTAGATTATATAACATATTAGGAAACCCAGGTTCGCAACGCTTTTGTGCGAAGAAACCATCTTGTCTCCCTTTCCTTCGACATAGATAAGGCCTACGAACGTAGGTGGTGATGGTGAATTCTCCGTACGTTACATAATTTTGGATTTAGGGGTAATTTGCCAATATTCCTGCATACCTTTTTACGTTTCCGCATTTTTAAGGTATGAATTGGTCAATATACATCCAATATTTTTCATTATCTAAGGCTGTTCCTCAGGGCTCAATTGTAAGTGTAACTATTTTAAACTTGTATATAAGCAACATCTTACATACGCTTCCATCTTCTGTTCATGGAACTTTATATCTTGCTTATCTGCAAATATCATGTCAGGGGTCTAATATGCGATTAATTGAGAGAGAATTGCAAATTGCACTCAGTTGTGCCCAAAGTTTTCAAATTGCTTTATTCGATCTTTCAAAACGGAATCGAGATACTGTTTTATTGTATACCAAGCCACATAGGAATAGAAGGCAAGTAGAAGGCTGATGCGGCTGCAAGATCTAAATCTACTTTTATTTTGTCTTTAGTTCCATCAATAGATGTGAGAAAAGGATTCGAACATTACATACATTCTCTTTGGCAGGAATCTTTGGTATATGCAAGTCATCAATAAACTCTATACCATCTTTTCACTTATTAGTCTTTTACCTTTTTTACCTGTACCAAGCGCAGATGTCAGATTGACTCGCCTTCGTATTGAATGCACGCATTTCATCCACAAACACGTCTATTCTTAAGTGATTAAATCAATTGTGTGAAACGTGTGATGAACCATACACAGTACATCATATTTTATTTGTGTGTCCAAATTCTAACCATCATCGCATCATATTTTTTGTCAGTAATATTTTAACATTACAAGATTTGCTTTTAGATCCACCCAATGGCCATCCCTTTGCGCTTTTAAAATTTATTAATTTTAGTCCTTTTATCTAATTTTAGAAATATTTCTTTATTTCTATAAGCATAGATATATGTTAATCACCAAATCATTTACATTTTAACTCTATATTTTTATAGTTCTAAAATTTTAATGGGTTGAGAAACAAAGTGGCTCATTTTAATCCTGTGTCTCCGCTGTCTGCCTTTATTTGGACCATGCGCCATTAAAACCAACCAACCAGCCAGCCATCTTATTATGTCCAGAATTTTCAAAGCAATGGATTTGCTGGTAAGGGGTGCGACATTATTATCTGTTACATTCTAAGTCACGTAAGTCTCAATTGTAATGAGATGACTGACACGATTGCTAAATCTGAGTCTCGCCCATCTGTTCCTTTGGCTGATGTGAGAAGGTGTATAAAAAAACAAGTTTATTCTCTTGTTCAGGAGTCATGGAACATGCAGGTCAACAACAAATTGCATGCTATATTTCCATGTGTCACCTCATTAAGAATTTTACAGCTTCGAAGTGCTGATGAGAAACTTACTCGCTTTCATATCGGACACACACGTTCCTCACACAGACATCCATTTCTAAGTGAATTGAATCCATGGTAGAAAACATTTGATGAGCCATTTACTGTATTTTATATATTAATTTCGTGCCCTGATTTTAAAGTTACCGTTTTAAGTTTTTTGATACAGTCATTTTAACAATATATAATTTAGTAGGGAGCCACTCCACAGAAAGTTTTTTGCCTTCTTAAAGGCAGTTGGCTTTATTTATTTTATTAAAATTTTATAATTTGAATTTTATAAATTTTCAGTTTTTTTATTTAATGATTTATTGTTATATAAATCTTTATTGAAATTTATAATATATTTTTGTTTACAATTTATTTTTGTGTTTTAACATTTTAACGTTGAGTTTGGGTTTTGCACAAGAATGTCTTTAAAATTTAACTTTTTGTGCAGCTTGTCCTTTTTAGACCTTGCGCCACAAAACCCAACCAACCAAACTCTCATCCATCCTAAGAATATGGCCAGCCCATTTTATTCTTTGCAGCTTAGTAAAATTTATAATGTTAGGTTTATTAAATAAGAGATAAAATTCTAAATTTTGTCTTCTCATCCACTCATCATTTTTTCTTTATTCCTCCAAAAATTCATTTTAATACCTTTTTCAAAAATGAACAATATATCCTCATGGGTACTAGTCAAGGTCCATGTTGCACATGTATTTGTTAAAATGAAACTTTTATATAGTAAAACTCTAGTTTTTCTTTTGGTTACTTTTGATTTCATACATTTTCCGATTTCATTACAGTATCTACTAGCTGGTATGATTCTTTTTTGTATTTCTGTTGTAATGTAGTTCCTATTGTTGATTTCCGAAACCAAGAACAGGAAGTAGTCGAAGGCATCAAATTTATAGTATTAATTTATTGTTTAAATATAAATTGAAGCAATTTTATTCACGTAGCTCCTAAGTAAAAATAATTATGGAGTCAGATTTTGTCAAACTTTTTCCTATGTGGTTATTATGTATAGCCTAAAAAATAGAAAATGAACAAAGACAAAATACTAGACATATGGTTAAAAATGAGAAAGGCATAGAAACAAAATATTAGCTTCAAATAATTATAGAAACATATTTAGCCTCCTAAGTGTGTCAAAAAGAACTTTAATTTCAGGCTTGCAATGTATGTAGTTAATATATTCTCAGTAGATCCGTTTCCAATATGACCTAAAAATTCCATTCTTAAAATATCTTCATTCATAATTTGCTAACGGAAATAAATGTTACAATATAGATTTAAATTCATGCATCACTTCTTTTCGTAAAAGGATTTATAACATATTTAATATTCAGAAAACTTTACAGAATTTTAATTTTTGTAGTGACTAGTGCTGCTATCTATTGTATACTATTTGAACAAGACGTTGGAAAAAGTTTTCCTAAACGTTAAATAGAACAAAATATTCTGTGTCTGACCTTTCCAATGTGCTTTTAAAATAGCCCTTGTGTCTTTAGATTTTTATTTTTTCATTTTTCGCTAAATAAAATATATGCAAAAATTTTCAGAATTTAACTTCTAGAGAGTAACTTTTAGAAAATAAGTTAAATTACACCCACCCTTAAATATGAATATTTTTCAAATATTTTAATCCATCGGGAAATGTGTTTTATTGGTTATTTGTTATTTATCATTTAATCTATGACTCATTTGTTTTTTATTTATACACATTTTTATATATATATTTTATTCATATATTCAATAAATTAAACATTATAGCCATTTATCTACGTATAAATTTCCTTTAAATTTATATGTACGATTTCATAATTTAAATTACAATTATATCTGTATATAATTTAGTGAAAATCATGCAGTAATAAGAAAGCTTGGGTGTGTTTTATATTGTTTCAAGAACTACTTGTGCCATTATTGTCATTTTATAAACATTTCAAAATAATGATACTATAAAAGTTAATATATATATATATATATATATATATATAATATAAAGCAATAAATACAATGTAGAAAAATGAAATACAATATTAATCAATAAATAAGTATTAGAGGCAATCAAACCAGCGCAAAAGCAGCTATTGTTTGAAATGCCGACATAAATTAGGTAAGATACATTTAATAGATAAAGATAAAACAAAGAAGAAACTTTACAACTTAATATCAATAAGACAAAATCAGGAAAAAATCAAGATAGACAGTGTAATATAATATAATTAAGGAAAGATCATAGGGACCACGTCTTCATCAGGAGGGAAAAGGTCAGCTATGCAAAACAGACACCCTTTTGTGACAAACACGAAAGACAAAGGTCTAAAAATATTCGTGTTATTCCCCCAAAGAGTGTCTCTATTAGAAGAAAATACAACTATATCAAAATTGAAATAAATGGAATCAAAGTAATACATTGAAAAATAAGCAAAACAATGCATAGGCAAAGCGATACAATGAGAAAAATATATCAAATACAGAAGAATATATATCAAAAATAGAAGACTATGGTTGCCAAAAATAATAAGAAAAATTCTTTACAGTTTAAATTAAGAAGTTAAAGTAGTTTAAAATGTTTAATGTAGATTAAATATTAAAGTACAATTAAAGTGAAAGTAGGTGTTTTCGGGATTCTTATAAGAACTTCAATGCTTGGTTGGCCCTTCTGTAGTTATGAAAACTATGCATTACTTCAATCTTATAAACGATTCCCTACTTCCTACATATCTTAAAATAAAATTATTAGGAAAATCATTATTTTTAAGTTGATTAATTAAGCAATTAACTTGTTTTATGATAAATTTTAGATTATTACAAATAAGATATATGCGTTTTAATTCATTTAGTACTACATTTCTATAAATTTTTAAAGAGATGTTTAATTTCCAATAAATTAGTTTAATAACTCTAAAATTAAATTGATTAGTTTTATCGTAAATATCAATAAAGGTAGTTGAATTTTCAATGTTTATATATAAATCTAAGAATTCACTATAATTGTAAGAAGTGTTGGTTTTAATTAGGAAAAGTTCTTTAGGATAAATTGATTTAGAAATATCACTGAAATCTGAATTATTGAAAATAATAAAGTCATCAATGTATCTAAAAGCAAATGCATATTGTAAAATAAAACTGTTTTCAAAATAATGCAAAAATAAATTAGCAATGTGCTTGAAAAATTAGAGCCTTGTAAAATGCCGTAATTTTGTATAAAAATATTGTCACCGTAAAAATAAAGTTATTATGTATTCAAAGTTTGACCAAATTGTTCCAATAATTAAAATCAATATCTAATAGTCCCTATAATCCTGATAATAAAAATATTGAACATCACTTAATTTGTCAATAGGAATACTTGTAAAAAGATCTTTAAAATCAAATGAATTAATATTATATATAAAATTATTTGAGAGAAAGTCTAAAACCAGTCTATTATTGTCAATAATCCAAGTATCTTTGAATTTAATAATTTGTTCTAGAATTATTTTAAGAAATTTGGAAGATCAAACCTGGTTTATTCATGTAAGAGTTAGTTCCACAAGTAATGAATCTGAATTTAATAGGAGACTTATGAAATTTAGGTATGACTGTCAAATAAGGAAATTGTAATTTGTAATTATTTATATTAAGAAGTTTAAAAAAACTCAAAATTTTTTTATTTATGATGTTTGCTGTAGAAAAAAAAAGTTTGTAGGTGTTAGAATTTAAAGTCTCTTTATCAATTAAGTCTAAATAATTTTTTTTACAAAAAAATGCATAATTATTAGAAGCTTTATCAACAGGAGTGATAATAAAGTTTTCTCTACGAATTTTAATAGCAGGTTTCAAATGACTGAATTTAATACTAGGAAAGGTTAAATTATTATCAGAAATATAATTTTTAATTTTATAATACAGTTTAGTCTTCCAAATTATAAAAAATTCAACTGGTGTATTTTAAAAATTTGAAATTTTAAAAATAAAGGAATCAATATTTTGTAGAATAACTTAAAACATTTTTGATTTATTTAATTGGTAAACCGGTCTGTATTTAGAACCTTTGTTTAAAATTTCATTGAGATTATGATC
Source organism: Latrodectus geometricus (assembly GCA_026290005.1). NCBI lineage: Eukaryota > Metazoa > Arthropoda > Arachnida > Araneae > Theridiidae > Latrodectus > Latrodectus geometricus. The sequence goes on from JAPDSC010068425.1 coordinate 688,780, forward strand.
GTTGACAATATTAATGTCACCTGAAATGATGTGTCCGAAATCGGGGTTTATAAAAGTTCTGAATTCATCATTATAACATAAGCATTTGGAATATTTTCTAGAAACTGCAATATTTTTACAAAATTGATTATAATTAAATATTTTACGTCCAAAAAGAATATCATAAGAAAATGTAAGTTTAATGAAAATATCCTCTATAGCAGGGGTGGCCAAAACGTCGACCGCTGTCGACTGGTAGACCGCGAAGACATTTTAGGTAGTCCACGCGTCCATCCCGATAATGACCTCGGCTATTAACAATTTAATTTATGACTTATGATATAGAATCAATGAATTATTTCAAATAAAAATTTACTACCGTCTACGCTTTAAAACCTAAAACAAACTGCAAATATTTACGATTTAAAGATTTATGATTAAAGGTTTACGATTAATACCTAAAACGGACATGATGAGCGTGATTAAAACATTCAAAAAAACTGTAGAAAGGTATGCATCTCAAATAAGAAAACATGAATTGAGAAACTTCAAAAACATGGAGGAAGAGTGCATCCATAATTCAAACTGAGACCTGGAAGATTTCGCTCAATACTAACTTGTTTTGTTTGAAGAATTTGAAAGAAGATTCGCTGACTTAATTACGTTGAAAGAAATACTCAATTTTTTGATATTTTCATTTAATGAAAATGTCAACATTGATGGAGTATCTGAAAAAATAGGACATTTAATAGATATCACATCAGTCACGGTTGAGGAAGAAATTATTAAATTAAGATGCGATATATTTCTTAAATCCAGAGCATATTTAGCGATACTGATTTTTGGAAATTAATTTCTGAGGAAACGTTTCCAAATATTTACAAATTGATTTTGTATTTGAAATCATACTTTAGATCAAGGTATCTTTGCGAATCTGCTTTTTCAACCATGAACAAAAAACAAACATTGGTCGCATTTAACAGATGAACTTTTAATTTCGTGTTTATGCACTACAATAAGCTCGTACCAGCCGCAATATGATAAACTTATCACAGATATACAATACCAAATTTCAACTAAACGAAGTGAATAGGATGGTCAGTTTTTGATATATGAATACTTTGATTATTTTCGTCAATAAATTTTTATTTTGTTAATATTAATATTAAGTTTTTATTTAGTAAAATTACATAATTTACCATATTTTCTTGTTACCGAAAATAAATATGTACGTTAATTTAGATTTGCTATTCCGCTTTAGATCTGCTATAGTTAATTTAGATCTGCTATAGGTAGACCGCCTTCGATTTTTTAAGTATGGAGTAGACCCCGGTTCCCAAAAGTTTGGCCACCCCTGCTCTATAGGAAAAATACCATTATGATTTTGTTTTATTGATATTAAATTGTATACTTTCTTCTTTGTTTTATCTTTATCTATTAAATGTAACTTACTTAATATATATATATATATATATATATATATATGATAATGATTCAATTTAACTTATTTTTTCTAAAAGTTAATCTCTGGAAGTTTAGTTCTAAGCATTTTTGTGCATATGTGTGTGTTATTAAAATGCTATTCTAAAAATGACTATTTAAAAAATCAAATCAAAACGTATTTTAATTGATATTGGATTAAAAATGAATCATAATTACTTGCTGTGATTAATCATAATTAATTGTTGTGTAGTATAAGCAATTTCATGCCGCAAAATCTTCGCAAATGGCTGTAATTTCATCAAACCGGATGCCACAACTTATTATTAACGTTTGCGTCGAGGGCTTATTACAAGAGACAGCTTAAATTTTTCTTCATTCAAGTAACAATTAGAAATATTTAAAAATCACTTTTCATGTAGAATGTAACGTCTTTATCAATCGAGAACAAATGAATTCAAAAGAATTTCAAATTAAATCAGATTAAAAGTTAATTAATATTATAACTTTATTAACAACCATGAGTTTAAAAAACTAGTAGAAATGTTGATGAGCTGAAAAAATTATCTATTTTTTGCTCTGAGCTGTTCTAAATATTTTTAACTGCAAAAAAAGGAACAATTCAAACTTTTTATGGTGATCTGTAGAAATTTTTACGGTGACAAAGTGATCATCGAATATAATCATTCGAGAAATGAATATATTTTGAAACTAAGAACATGTTATTTTTTATTAATTTATTTCAAACAAAAGACATTAACAGTAGAAATAATATTTCATACAGAGTACATTGCTCATTACTGTTATTCTAAATAAGTTTAGGAATGGGCTGTGAAGATGTAAGGAAAGTTGAGTACAAAGATATGGGTGAAATAGAGAAGAGATAAAAATCAAATTAATCTAGATATGTAAATCTAATAAAATAAGTAAGAAAATGTTTCTTTTAATCAGGTCTTGCTAAAATATATTAAATTTTAAAAAATTATAAATATAAATGTGGAGAATTACAAACTTTTAGAAAGTGAACTTCTCATTGTATACACTAAATTACATTTAATATCGTTTTCTTTTACATATTGTTGATGTAATATATCATAACTTTCGAAATTAAAAGCGATATAACATTAAAATACTCAAAACATGTTAATTACTTATCCAATGTCAAAGAGATTCCCAGTCCATCCACAACTTATCAATCAATTTCAATCCAAAGTTGCCAAAGATTGAATGTCTAATTAAGTTTATTTATTTTTTTCATGCATAAAGACCCCTCAGGTCGTTTACTTTCCTTAAATAAACATGGGTGTCACAATCTCGAGATACCCCAGTGATCTGCTTTGTCTTTATTTCTCATTTCTTCCTTTTCTTCCTCAGTGTGGTTGCCTCCTAGGAGATTGAGGGATCCGGTTGAACAGCTGTCACCGCTCTGTCGCTATTAGTTTCTCTTGGGGACTAAATAACCTGCGTGTTTGCCGTTTGTGGAGAGACACGTCCCCGGAAGGGAGGGTCCTGGTACTTGAGGCCCGCAGAGACCAACACATTACTGTGGCCTCTGCTTAACATAAATGGCAGATCTGTTGTGGTCCTCAGTACATCAATCTTCTTTATAGATCAAGCAATCAGTACATTTACTGGGTGACTCGTTCAGACTGAAGACCAATTCAGGAATGTACTGTGAGCGTGTGAGGACTGGCTAGTACTAGTGCGCCATTCAAGTGTGAATAAAATTTCAAATTTCTTGATTTTCTCTCTCGAAATGAGCTCGAGATACTGTTTTGTTGTATACTTAGACATATAGGAATAGATGGCAATGAGAAGGCTAATGTAACTACAAGGTCTGCATCTTCTTATATTCTGCCTCCAGTTACATCAATAGATGTGAGAAAAGAACTCAAACATTTCCTACATTCTCTTAAGCATGAATCTTGGAATATGCAAGTCAGATAAACTCCATTCCATTTTTTCAATTTCTTGCGTGGATTTACATCCTTTAAGTAAACACGGATGTCACAATCCCGAGGTGCCCTAGTTACCTGTATTCGTCTTTCTTTTCTTTTCTCCTCTTTTTGTTTCTCTTTCTTTTCTCCCTCATTGTGGTTGCCTCTCATGAGGTTGAGGGCTCCCTTTGAGTAGCTGTCAACGCTCTGTTTGTTATTAGCTTCTCTTTGGGACTAAATCACCCACGTGTTTGCGGTGCGTGGAGACCCGTGTACCTTGAACGGAGGGTCCTGGTAATTGAGGCCCCTAGAGACTAATACATTACTTTGTCCTCTGCTTGAAGTAAACAGGAAGTGTGTTGTGGTCCTGAGCACATCAATCGGCTTTTTAGATCAAGCGATCGATGCATCTTCTGGATGACTCGTTAAGGGTGGAGGCCATCACAGGGATGTACTGTAATCGTATAGGAACTGACTAGTATTGTTGCAATTGAATTGCATTCCCTTGTAGAACTCCATAGTAGGTGGTGCCATCTGGTCCCTGAGTTTCCTATAATTCTATATGGATAAAAAAAAACTTTAGCTTCACTCCCGCGTGAGCAACAAATGATAATATGTTCATCAAAATTTTTTGTTGGGAAAAAAATTGGAAATTCTTTTGAATCTGTTTCCTCTTTCCTTTTTAAAAAATATATATTACTTCTTACCTAGGAGAAGTAAAGGCTATTAAGTTACACTCGGGATTTCTGTTTCTCATTTAAAAGGGTATTACCTTTTGTGAAAGATAATTAAAATCAATTAAAAACTTACGCTCGGGTGTTCTGTTAATCGAAACTGCATCCGGTCTATCCTGAAGCAAGGTATGAAATCAACAGCTGACATAGCTGTTACTGTCAAACCACATGACAATTTAAATTTCTCAAGAGGTGTTATTACTGCAGAGGACTTGTTACATACACCAACAGATGAAGTATTGGAAAACCTGCAAAGACAGAAAGTTTGTGCTATAAAAAGAAGTACAATCAAGTTAGATGTCATTGTTCTGAATATAAAGCACCTAATTTTGACTTTCAGGACACCAGACTTTCCCCAATATAGTAAAGTGGCTTATATGAAGTGTCCTGCTCAGCCTTTTATCCCAAGTCCTCTAATATGTTTACAGTGCCAACATTTTGGGCATGTTAAAATAGCTTGCAAGCGTAAACTCACTTACGCCCGTTATTCTGGTGTTGTCTATGACAGTCTTACCTGCGATGCAAAAGAAGCGTGTGTCAATTGCAAAAGTGATCACGCTTTTTACACTCAAACTTGCACTGTTTGGTAACTGGAAAATGAAATTTCAACTCTTAAAATTAAAAACAACATATCTTATCCGGAGGCTCAATGGTTAATTACTTCGCGGACTCCAGTAGCAGGTGTTAGCTATGCAGCTGGAGCTAAGAAGGTCACTCGATCCTATAGCACTCAAACAGAAAAAAGCTCGTATTCTTCAGTTTGTTACGGGTTATGAACCGACCAAACCTATATTTGCTTTTAACAAAATGTCTGCCAAATATAAAACTTTAAAGCTAGAAAACTAAAATTCTCTAAGGAAGACCATAGAATGTATTTCTTAATTTCAAAGAAAGCCCTTCGTGCTTTGGATGCAGACACTGTTAAACTGCACCCCTCAGATGATGATTTCCATTTAGAAGATTCATTTCAGAAGATTTATTTTTAAGCAACAGTGATAATGGTTAGTTTATATTACATTAATAACCTCTTTTGTTTCATAGAATTATCGTAGTTTCCGAAATCCAATTGATGATGTCAAACCATCATGTCTTACTACAATCCTATATGTGTGGCTCTCCAGGAAACATTCCTGAAGCCCAATATTGGCTCTAAAATACATGGATTTAAATGCTATAGAAACAATTATGATGGTAATGCTGCTACAAGCTGTGCAGTTTGTAAATTCCCATCAAACTGATGCCCTAGCACAGCACATCAACTGCGCATTGGACTACTGCTCATTGGAGGCTGTAGCTATCCAAATTTATACTTCATGTCTTATCACAGTCTGTAGCCTTTATTTACCATCAAATGACATCATCCAAGCAGAAGAACTAAATGACTTAGTTGATCAACTCGATCTCCATTTTTATTGCTCGGTGATTTTAATGGGCATAATTCTTTCTGGGGTAGTGATGATACGAATTCCCGCTGTCGTCAGATAGAGGAGTTCATTTCTGATTACTCTCTCTTTCTGCTAAATAACGACGAGAAGACTTATTTCAACGAACCTACACGGGCATTTAATTCTCTTGACTTAGCTATTTGTTCTCCATCATTTCTGCTGTTTCTGAATTTTACTGTAGGAAATGATATTTTCAAAAGTGATCTTTTCCCTCTTATCATGACCGAGACTGGAAGTAATAATGTGTCCCATAGGACACCTAATTATGTGTACAGTTCTTTTCGCACAATTAGCTGTGAGTATGGAAACAAGAGTCAAGAGTGATGTAATTGATGATGCCGTTATATATTTCGCTGACACAATAATCCACGCAGATGTTGCTTATACCTAAAAGTTCCAGTAATTCACATAAGCATATGAAACCATAGGGGAATGAAGAGTGCCGACTATTTTACAAGAAACAAAGGAAACAATGAAATAATAAAGAAAGATTCCTATATACGGAGAACCTTATTGCTTTTAAAAAAGCCAAATCAGAAGCTCGTAGTGTTAGGTGCCAGAGTCAAAGAGAATCATGGATTCATTATGTGTCTTAAATTAGCTCATCGACATCATGCAAACAATTGTGGAGGAAAGTGAAAGCAGCCAATGGCATTTATCAGGATTCTGCTATTCATATTTTAAAAACTGGAACTACTGTACATTCCTCATCTGTAGATATTGGCAAATATAGTTATTTTGAAAAATTAGTGCGAATTGCTGCTTGGGAAAACAGATTTGTCATGAAGCTAAGGAAACGGAACAATGTTCAAGGCCCATTAACAACAGAAGAATTAATAGTTGCTGTAAACTATTTGATCAGTACCGGACAAGAGAAGTGATTCAGAGAAGAATGCAAATCCTTGAGAGAAGGGAAGCCAGTTAGAAAAAAGTTCCCCATTAATAAATTACTTACTTTATATGGACGATAGCAATTTCTTACGGCTTGGTGAAAGATTAGAATTCTGTGATTTGTCCGTTGATGAAAAACAACCGATCACCTTAGCTAAAAAGTCCTGGCTGACCACTTTAATTGTTCGCAAAGAACATAATGAACTCATGCATGGCATTGTAGCCTGCACATTAGCTAGGATTAGCTGCACCCTAAATGGCAACAATTAGTGAAGAACCTCATCAGAAGATACCTTATTTACAAGAAATACTCGTTACAACCAAAAACTCAACAGCACCGCTACCCAAATATAGAGTGAAAGAGACACCCCGTTTGTAGTGTGTGGTTTGAATTTTGCTGGATCTATTTATGTCAAAGAAACTAAAGATAACCGAAAATCTTACATCGTCTTCTTTATTTGTGTTATAACAAGAGCTATACACTTGGAACTCATTTCTGATTTTACCACTGATTCTTTCTTGAGAGCTTTCAGAAGAGTTTTAGCCAGAAGAAATAATTATTAAGTGATTTATTCGGAAAATGCCAAGACATTTCAAAAAGCTAAAAATGTTGATTTCCAGTGCAATATAATTTTCTAAAAGCTAACATTTATATTAATAATTTGAAATATAAATAGAATAATTTGAAAAATTCTTAAATTTTATCACCAAAGAAGCAATAATTTGGAAAAATATAATAGAGGAGGCAGCATGGTGTGGAGGCTTTTGTGAACGATTAGTGAAATCTGTGAAAGAATGCCTGAGGAAAATCATCGGTAAAGCTCTACTAGATTATGAAGAACTTTCAACATTGCTTGTGGAAGTAGAAGCTGTCCTCAACCTAAGTCCTTTGACTTATGCTTACAACGAAAATGATGAACTACAGCCACTGACACCTATGCATTTTTTGAATTTCTTTCACGGAAACGGTCTAGTGAGATTTTCCGAACTTATTGAAAATGGATCAAACAGATCATCGTTGCTGAAAAGAAAGAAATATCAGACTTTGCTTATGAAACAATTTTAGCATAAATGGAAACAGCAGTATCTCCTAGACCTGAAAACTACTCACTCTCTGAAAGATCCTCATCCGCAAAGTGAACTAAAGGAAGGAGATGTTGTGATTACTAAAGATAACATCAAAAATTAATTTGGAAAGTAGGCAGAATAGATAAGGTTTATAGTGGGCGAGATAACACAGTTAATTCCTACGAAATGAAAACTGCTAAAAATCTGTTGAAAAGAACCACATCTCTACCCATTGGAAACATAAAAACTTTGAACTTTATCTTGAGCTTTGTGTGTGTGAATTAAAACTCTTAGAACACTATTTTATTAATTCTTCTTTTTTTCAACAAATTTCACCTGTAAAGTTAAATGCAAAGCATTTGAACAATAAGTATTTTTTTTACAATTTTATTTACATTATTATGAAAGTTAAGAGCAATTAATTAGTCTTTTGAATGTTAAATGAATGATTAATTATTTATCTATTGAACTCATATATTTTGGTGTGTTTTTTTTAATTTATTGACGCTATCCTTTATGTTTAGTTTCAATTTTTAATAGTTATTGATTGGAATTGTTATGTGTTTATAAATGTTAATCTTAATTGTAATATTATTGGTGAACTCTATAAGGAGTTCAGAAGGGCGAAAAAGATGTAAAGAAAAGGTTTTAATAGATGGCGCTGTCACCAACTATTTGTATGATTTTTAACACTTTAGATTTTTATTTGATGGTGAGAAGTACTCCCACGCTCTTTCGATGGAGCTATGAGTTCCTTTAGATTTCTCGAATATTTACTTGAATATGTTGAATTTATGTGAATTGTTTTTCATGTGTACCTTTTGTGTTTATTAAAATTGTTTTTGTTATAATATATAATCTTATTTACTTTCTCTAGTTGTGTTTTGAATGCATTCTTTAGATTTTAGATTCTATTCAAATTATTCAAATTAATTATTTAGATATTATTTTTCACCCATTTCGACTAATGTGCATGTAGACGGAAAGTCGACATCAATCTTCCGTTGCTTCATGATTGCTTGAATCGATTCCGGTATCTTTACAATGAAGAGCGCTGCTTCCAGGACATGGTAAAACTGATAATTTTACAATTATCTGTGAGGTATAATTGCAAAATTAACATTTCTCAAATATTATACTGTATTCAAATCCTTCAACGGATTTTTTCTCAGAACAACTAGACTCAAACACAATTTAAATATTCTAATTCAATAAATGGAAAAACAAACTGTTGCTTAAGTGTTCTTCAAATGCTTCTAAATTTAACAATAATTATTTACGAGTCACTATGTAAGATAAATAAAAATTAAAAAAAGCTTTATTGAATGAATTATAATATATAAGATTAAGTGATAACTTGAAATAGGTATGTAAATAATATGTTCATTGAGCATGCCCAGTGAATTCACGAAACAAATAAAACAGAAAAGTGTTTAGATTACGAAAATATTTATAAATATATTTGTGAATTATCTTAAATGAGAAAATACTAGCATTAATATTTTTAAAATAATTGTTTTATTTTTAATAAATCTATCTTTTTGTATAGTTTTGAAATACACTTCTGGCCATCGTAAACGCAACACAGTGAGGAAAGCACACAAGAAACATGAAATTTACAACATGCATTAGCTGAGGTGAGATAAGCAAATGATTAGAATTTCAGCGCAGACACACATCACGCGCGTTTTTGGTGCCATTTCAAAGCGTTATTTAAGGTTTGGAGAATTCGACGATTTCAGGTTTGGCAACTGCGTTTTTCTTGTGGTTTTTTCAAAAAAAAAAAACAAAAAAAAAAAAAAAACGATCAGTTATGCCTCGTAGAAAACAGCTATCATTTTCTTTTATTAAGTATTCGAGTTCTATAGAGAAAGCAAAGTGGCCTACCAAGATTATCCTTCAGGTAAATCGGTAATCATGTTGGACGAAACCAAAAACTGTAAGGTGGATCATTCGATGCAGGAAGGTATGGTGGACCAAATTGTTCGATTGCATCCACTTCAGAGCACCACTTCATGTGATGATAGCCAAATAATGAGCAGGGCAGTGACAGATTGCTTAGCCACATCACGCACCATAGCACAGGATATTCAGTTATAACGCATCATCCAGTATCTGCACGTACCATTCGACACCTTTTACAGCAGAGTGGTCAGTCAGCAAGACGTTCATTGCTTCATCTACCCTTGACGCACAACAACAGACGTCTTCCCGGCCAATGGTGCTAAGAAAGAAGATGTGGAAGGCAGAATGGAATGAAATTGTCCATACTGACGAGTCACGCTTCTGTCTGCAACACCACGGTGGTCGCATTCGAATCTGGAGATACTTTGTGGAGAGGAAGCTAAACAGCTGCGTTATGCACCACTACAGTAGTCTTGCACCGGGTGTTATGGTATAGGGTGGCATTGGAAATCATTCTCGCACTTCTCTAGTTCGCATTGCCAGTACTTTAAACAGCCAGTGCTATATTTCCAAATTGTTGGAACTAGTTGTCCTTCTTTACCTTCAAGGCTTGCCCAAAGCCATATTTAACAGGAAAATTCGTGACCACACGTGGCATGCTTTGTCCAAGGGTTCTTCGTCAATCGTTGGATTGAAATGCTTCCCTGGTCGGCTTGTTCTCGCTCGGCTTCTTTCGCGACAGAAAATATGTGGTCCATGATTGTTTAACGTTAACCCAGATTATATCTCCAAATGCCACACCAGATCAACTTTGGCAATGTGTGGAAGCTGCTTGGTTTGCTGTATCCCAAGAACGCATTTAAAATCTCTTTGAATCAATACCGAGGTGTGTGCAACTGTAATCTCCAACAATGGCGGCTACTTTTGCTCTACTAATTTTGGCAAGAACCACACTTCACAGAAGTCTATAAATTTAATCATTTGATACCTGGTCAACATGTTATGTACAAAATAAATTTTGTTGTGATATTTCTTGTCTTTCTTGGTGTTGCAATTTGGGTGGCCAGCAGTGTATTTCTTAATTTTTTTTAATCAAAACAAATATTGGCAAAAAAATACTATCAATTATTAAAATGTACAAAATAAAAGAAATGCTTCATCATAGACCAATGCTATTATATTTTCATAATAAATAATAATATCCTATAAAACTTCATTTTTTTATGATTGAATTTTTATTTGTTCTTACTTATTCTTACTTTTCATTATTCGGCACATTTTAAATGATAGAGTATTCGTAAGATTTTGAACAAAAATATATTTATTACCATGATTTTCATAATATTTCCTATGACTTACACTAATATATTAGATTTTCATTACAGCGAAGCCAAATTTAAGAAAAAGATATAATTATGAAATAAAAACCATCTCAATTTTTATATTGCATTAAAAGAATGTATTAAAAATCCCATTTTAATTATTAAACTTCATAAATTAAAAATTTTTTGTGTTTTTTATGAGATATCCTTTTTAACTCTATTCACCGAGCTGCCAAAGCAAGTTTTACCGCTCTGGACTTTGGTTCAATATAGTATCTGTTCGATTTCCACAGTAAGGCTCGTGGGAACTCGTGTGCATTAAATGATCGTAGAACAACAAATAAAGCAAAAACAGAAAAGGTTATTTCATTAATTGTGTTGTTACTAATATCCATGTCTAGGAATATACTAGAAGAGGCCCACCAATCCATTTACTTTCAGAAAATCGAAAACAAGTATAGGAGACTTGTATAGATCTTCAAGAGACAACCCCAGGCACTCAAGTATATGTGCCGGTGATGCCGGCACATCTTGACGTTTAGGACAATTTGAGTACCTCTTGAGACCTCTCTCGTAAGTAAGTCCTTTCAGATGTCCACTGAAGAATCGGGAAAGTGCTGTCTGAATATATCTATTGCAATCAAAAGCAAGGGACCTTCCAGGACAATTAGTTTGATACCGGAATAACTCGAGGGGATGAGCCAAATTTTCCTGTCAACATGTCTTTTAATGAAATACAATTCAAGATATGTTAGTGAATTGGTAACTGGTAATGCTTCTTCAGAACCCTCCTTCACCAGAACGTCTACTATTTCATTCCCCCATATGTCAACATGCGAAGGAATCCAATGAAATTCACTGTCGTTCACAGTGACGAGACCTACTTAAGCTTTCCAAGAATTGCGATTCCGGCCCTTTCACCAACTCTTCACCAGTTTGACAGATATTGGATGGTGCTACGTTTCATAGACAAAAACCATACTGCCCTAAGATCTGTAAAGGACGAAACAGCGCTCAGTCCCTCTTCGATGGCCATAAGCTCACTCTTGAAAAGCTAGCTGAAGTCAGAATTTCTTTTATTTATTTTAACATTTCCATATTTGAATTTAATGACAACACCACTACCGGAACGAAAGTCTTCGCTTTTACTGCCATCAGTATAGATATGAGTAGCTACAGAGGGAATTTCTTGTATAGTTTCTAAGACAGATTGTAGCAACAGAGCAAGAATATCATTTTTCTTGAACATTCGGTACAAAAGTTCCGTATGAAACTCGGCTTTAGGGAGTACCTCAGACGCGCGTGGATCTAAACATTGTTCCAAGGAATGCTGTCAATTAAACCAGCATATTCAATTTGAATAAGTGGGCTATTTTTCTTAATTCTTTGTTTATTTTTCCAGTGCTGCAGGAATTTTCAAAGTTCTATTTCGGGAACATTCGTAGCTAAAAAATTTATTATAATATTTTACAAAAAAGGCATACATTTCTTCTTAGACTGAAGGGTTGAAGGTCTGCTTCATACAACGGAATTTCATTTGAGCAACTGTTGCGTAGGCCAGTTATAATGCTAGAAAATTTTAGTTAGACTCTTTCCAATTTTTGGAGGCTGGTGGAGGAGGCACAAAAGTAAACGGGGAAACGTATTCCCTGATAGGTAGAATAATAGCTGAATAAGTAGTTTTCAAAGTGCAAGCATCGATTCCCCAATCACGCCTTGGGATATACTTTAGAATGTTTAATCATTTTCTGCTCTAAAAAACCAGTGCATTCACATGTTTGTTACTAGTGATCTCTGGATCAAGAACGAAGCCCAAATATTTGGAATGTTTGTCAGACATAAGAAGTAAATTATTCAGAAAAACTAAAACAACAAATCAATATCATCTAGTGCCATCTTCAATTTATGCATGGAGAAGGATTTAAAGAAAAGGAGATTGCCCGAGACAGCATTACGACAACCATGTGCTAGATCACTAGACCTTTTTGCCACTTTTTTATCAACTTCTGTGAAAGTCAGTTCACTTATCCTCTGGTAACTTACATTAGAAAGTTACATGACTCATGGGGGAGGAAAAGAGTATCCTCTGTATGTCGTAAGACTCGAGCACCAATGGTAGAGGACTGACTTAACTCAGACGCTTGTAGGCTTTAGCTGGGTATAGTAGAATAACCTTCATGCCTTGGGTTACCCTACCAGGAGTATGCAATCACGGCATACTTCGGCTATTCCATCCAGTGACACCCCTCGTCACGATGATGCAGCCTATAGGATTAGAGGGGGCCTGTTTATAAAAGGTAAGAGCAAGTCTTTTAGTTTTCTTTTCTTATAACTGTACAAGAAAGTGGAAACTAATTAAAACTTTGTTCACCTTTTCTGTTAAGATTTTTCTGACTTAACAATCCTAATTTATAGTATTTTAGACTGATCACACATACTTATACTTATCTACATCAGAAACTATTTCTTGTGTTGGCCATAAAATGAATAATTCTATCCTGAAACAAATATGAAAAATATATTATCCTATTACAATATTTTGAAAAATTATAATGCAATGTGAAGCCAAAAAATATTTTCAGGAATGAAAATTCCCAAGATTGCCAATTCAGAATAATGAATTCTTCTGGTAGTTTCTCCTTACATTAAAATTGTAATCTTCGTTAAACATTATAATGATTTTGTAAGCCATAGTTGAGTTAATTGATTTAACTCTGTGCTAAGTAATCAACATACCATTGTAATCTCTTGTTTATAGTATTGCCAGATTTTTTAATTATTAAATTTCAATTAAATTGTTAGATCCCTATCTCAGATGCTACTACAAAAACTGTAGAATTAATTGTATCTTACGTCTTTTATAAAGAAATATACAATTTAGTATGCATAGTTATTATCAAATACTTAATATTACTATAGGCTATTTCGCAAATGCTGAGATTATTTAAAAAAATTGGTATTTCGTTATGGTGTTTCGAGTTATTTTTAATTTTGTTTTGTTAGAAAATAATGATAACTTCCAGAAATATAAAATAAACAAATTACAAGCAGGTTAAAGCGTCTTGATATATCCAATAATAGTACTTCAATTGAATTTGAAAGGATTGAAAAGAGAAAGAATTGAAGCAGTGTTCAAAGAAATAGTAGTAAAGTATAATACATATAAATTATAGTTAAAAAGTATATATTGTTTATATTTAACCAATATATATTTAATACTAATTTTCATTTAAGGAAACTATAGTAAGCAAAATGATTTTAATCTTCAGTGTACCAGCTGTGTACATTATTCCATGCCTAAATTACTAATATTTATATCAACTTAATTTACATTTTCAGCTTTTTCTTATTATTTTTTTCTTATTATTATTTTATTAGAATTATTATTTTATCATATCTATTCAATTTCTTATATTGCATTATTAAGTTCAGAACATATATTCTTTATCTAAAGAAATAAAATTTCCGTGAAAAATTGATAATTGTATAGCCCAATTATGAAATGATTTGTCTATTCTATTTAGCTATTTTTATGGTGATATAAGTAAAAGATTTTAGAATATTTTTTGACAAAAAGTAGAGCATTTTATTTTATTTTAACCCCACAACATTGGCCTATTTCGAAATTATATAGAAACAATTTTAGCTCTAATATTTAAAATTATGTTTGATTTTATATTATTTATATATATAATATTCTTGCGTTTTGTGTATCAAATAAAAATCTTGAAAATAATGAACTTAAAAATAAAGATTAAGCTTCTTCAACATGCTGAATACCTTTACTTGAATTACATCTTTTTGTTTACAATTCTTTTACAACCACTTAAATTTCAGATTATCTTTGAATTTTCTAATGTAAATTGGAAAAATTAACTAGTTACAATTGAATAGTCCAACGCAAATTGGAAAAATTATCTATTTGTTATAAAAAAATATTTTTATTACATTTTAAAACACAATTGTTTGTTTTTCTTATAAATAATCTATTTAATTGTTATAAGAATATTGTTTTAGTTTGTTTATTTCATAGTTTTAATAGAACTTCTTCTGTATCAACTATTTTGAATTTTTATGGTGTATTAATTAATTCTTTTTTTAATAAAAGATGAGATAAGACATTCGAGGTGACCTTCAATGTTACAGAGTTAGCGTGATTGCAGAATAAACTCACCTCGTTTTCCTAAGAATTGATAAAAGCTCTTATCAAATCTGGGAGTGTTAACTAAGACTATGAGAACATCAGGTGCTAAGCTCATACTTGAGATAACAATACACGGGATGTAGATAATTCCAGCCCAAGGTTTCGCAATTGCTTTTTGTTGTCATAGATATTGCAGTATTAAGTTTAAGAGCTTTTATCAGCACTCATTATTTGCTTTCTAGAATAACCATATGTGCCCGTCTAACAAATAATGTTTTTTTCTTTACTTAGCATCTAGACTAAGCGATTTCAGTTGAAAGTACCGCCATTTTGATTTTGTCTCGCACTCAACATTCTTGTTAAGCCTAAGGCAGTTAGTTTATCTAGAAATGAATTGGTGAATAAAATGAACCTTGAAATCAGCATTAAAGTTTACGAAAATAATTTCAGACATACATATATTATTTTGTTTGTTTAAGTGAAACACACACACACATGTGTTAACGCATGAGAAACGCTTAGACTGGACTGTATTCAAAATAAAATTACATGAAAATGATAAATATTTAAAAATCTTAAATTAATAATATGGAACTTCTTTTATTTCATTTTTACAACTATAACGATATATTTAACCTGACGTTGTTAGCAGAATTATATTTTTACACAGAGCAATTAATCCATTAAATTGTAGTTCATTAAATACTGAGCGAGTTTATTTCAGTAAAAATTAGAAATCTAATATAATAATTATATGTAATTTAAATGCGATTTATTATAGACCGGAAATATGTGCAAAAAACTAATATGAGCCTTAAAATATTTAGCAAAATTATTCTGATTCATTGATACTATTTAAATAATGTGAGACTTATTCTAAATCATAATCTTAAAATAAAAAAGGTGTGCAATACAAAGTTAAAGGAAAATATAATTCATGATATAAAGTTTAATAATATTTAGTTTATTTAAAATGTAATTGACAACATTTTAAGAAAAGTATAAACAATTTAACACAAGTATCTTTATTTAATATATCCTTAGAATTAAAGCGGACAAATGCTGAGAATATGAAACTTCTGTAAAAATCATCATTGATACATGTTCTGGTTGTCTGTTCAATTAAACATTGAGCTGATTTCCCTCCAAGCCTGGTTGCTTATAGAAGTTTGGTCCACTTCAAACCAAAATCCATGGTAACGTTAGCATTTATAATTAAATCGCGAGAGTTGAGCAATACAACAAACCAATCTGAAGATTCAAAGTTAAAAGATTAATGTAAATGAATTTTATATCGTTTCAACATACTGAAATGATAAAGTATATTATAAGAAAAAAAAACAAAGAAATAGCTATCAATATTACCATATGATTGATTTTTCTACAAAAATGTAAGATTTTAAAAAATAAATTATACATATTATTTCCTCATAGTGTAAAATATTATATATCAGAAATGAAGATACTGGAACATGTATTCACATTTATAAAAATAATTCATGAAACCTTCTGATATTTTGATATATTTTTTAATATAATTTTTTAATATGCAAATGTTTTCACACCAGGTAAAATTCGCAAAAGACTCTGATTAGAATAAACAAGAAAACGCAAAATTTTTAGTGCTACCTTTTACACTTGGATAGTTAAAATTCAAACCTTAGTTTGAATCAATATTTTTTGAATAAAACTCAGTCAAAAATATAATTGGAGGAAAAGAGCTTATCTTTAATTAATTTGAGCTTCACTTAAAATATGTACACTAAATATATGATTACATAATTTCTTGATAAAGCGATAAAAATATTATCAATCACTTTCATTACTAAGTTCCCATGTTAATATTATAAATTTATCAGAAAAATGCATATTTAAGCAGTTATTCAATACATATATTTCTATTACAGCATTGTACTTTCATATCTGATAAAAAATGAAATGATCTGCTTTTTATATACTGTAGTATTAAGTATAAATATCACAAGGTAAATAATGTTGATACAAACATATTAAAATCCTATTACCAATATGATAAAATTTATTCAGAAATATTCATGATGAGGCATTTGCTTAATGGAATATTTTGGAATATAAGTAAAATTTTGGGTCTTATCTCTTTCTTATAGACTGACAATATAGTATAATGAGAAAAGCAGTGTTTAGGTTCATATCTATAAATTGGTCGAATTTTATGTTGAGTTGAAATCTGAGATAAGTTCTTTGGTATTTTGTGAAAGAAACTGAAGAATATTAAATGCTTTCCTCACTTTATCTAAACTAAAAATAAAGCTTTATCACAGAAATTCACAGACGTTAGTTCTAACTGACGACGCTAAATCGGTTAAATATTGAATCTATTCTTATCTAAATATAAGGTTGTTGGGAACTATTTCCTCACTTCATTTCTTTCAATGTAGCATTTTGACATACAATTTGGAGCTTGTATGCCGTCTCTTCTAATCTGCTCTCTCTATGTTAATGTTTTTTTGAAGGTACTAATCAATAATAATTAATTAATAATCTATTAACCACTAATCCTTATCTGTTCTTATTAAAATATATGTATCATTTTGACAAACTAATAAAATCCTGTTTGTCATCTTCGGTATACCTATATCTATAATAATGTCATTGCCACATATTAATCTGCAACATTTTATGATTCCTTCTTTATGTTTAAATTAATCTTATCTCTGTGTAATACCTTTTAAGCAAAGCTGTTCTTAAATATTAATATATGATTTTTTTTTTCCTTATGAACAACTCTCATGTGTGCGCATATTGCATGAATCTATTTTATAGTTTGTGAAATAATAACGTTAAACAAGGTGATGAATCAATACTTGGTTATACTAATCCACTGATACAATTAAACTTCTTTTTCAATTTTTACTCTACTTCGTGTTCAAAAGCTGTCTGTCGACTTCGGCATATCTGTGTACTGAAATAGCACTTTATATAGCATATTGAACTCCATAAAATTAATTTATATTTGTCTTTTAAAATCTCAATGCCTAAAGTCGCTTAGACTATCTTAATATTCACATTATTAGTTTATATTAATACTTACGTAAAAATTATTGTATTAGTATTTAAAAAAAACCATTGAAAGGTATTTACCTCCACTAATATCGACATGGTATCGTAAAAGAATTTTAGTCATTAATACAATAGAAAAAGATTTTAAATTTATAAAAGTAATTACTTTAACGCTGATTTCTGTGAAGTTAACCACATTCTTTTGATCATCCCTTTGCAATTCAGGATAAGCTCCATTCATTACTGAACATGTTTGATCCAGTTGAATCTGAGGAATAGGAAATAAGTTGGAGGAAGTGAATCTCACTTAATTTGTATAAGTGAAGAAATCACTTCTCCACCTCCTTCCCATTTCTCTTTTACTTGAACATCTTTCCGTAAATTGTAAGAATGGATTGGAGTTACTGGAATTTCTCCAATAATAGCTTGAAAACCTATGAATTATTCCTAAACAAAAAACTTAATTTTTGATATGAAACAATATAATGAAATAATATTTAGCTTTGCTCTAAGAATATTTATTATTATATTCAACATCACAAGCAAAAATATTAAAGAAAGAAAGAAAAAATTAGAATTATATAAAAGACTTATAGGAAGTACAAAGCAGTGACATTAACAATTTAAATTCTCATTACAAAAGTTAAACATAATGAAGTATTCTTTAATGAAAGTTAATATTGAGAATTAGGAAGAATTTAATTATATACCTATGTGTGACGAAGAAGTTTATTCTATTTTATGCATATATTTGAGCAACTGAAAGATTTTCTTGTATTTGTTTAACAAAATTCATTTTGATTGCTGTGAGAAACATTCCATGCAAAAAAAATGGAAATTGTTTAACATAATTTTATTGAAAAAAGAGTAAATTTTCAAAATGTATCATTTCTTTTTGTCATTAATTATCACTCCATGCTGAAGCGAGAAAGTAGATAAATTTAGAAGTTTCTAAAACATTTAAAGTATTTCAATATTTGTAATATATAAATATCGCTTGATTTTATATAAAATTCTATTTTATGAGAAAATAATATTCAATATTTAATGAAATAAAAATCCTATTGTTATGTTTAGGAATATTAACATTTATAAAGAGCTTTCTAATTATTTAATACTATTCTGACCGAAACTAAATTTAGTTTTCTTTTTTATAGTTATAAGACATTTCAGAATTAAAATTTTTTTAAGTATTCGAGAGAAAGATTTAAGTTTTTTCATAAATTAATTAAAAAGTAACAAATTTGCAACACATATGTTTCCCACAAATATTACACAATCTGTAGACCGACATTTTAATACATTATTATACTTATTACGTATAATCTATATGTATAACCATAGTTAAAAATATGTTATTTAAATATTTTGATTCACACTAACATTCACATATGTGTGTAAATAAATATCAGATAAACAGAATTACAAAATTTCATTTTAATCAAAAAAGTCTAAATTAAACTATTTTATTTTTCAAATTTTCAGTAATTTACATATATATATATATATATATATATATATATATATATATATATAT
>JAPDSC010068425.1:708320-731431 GCA_026290005.1 Latrodectus geometricus
ATATATTTTCTAATCATAGATTTAGAAAATAAAAGAAATTAAAAGTATACAAAATAAATTTTTCCACTCTTGATCATAAATTAATTTTTACATTTATTGTTGCTTTAACTTTTAAATTATTAATAGCAAAAATATCGAGGCAATCATTAATCTCACAAATCCTCTAAGCACAAACAGTATAAGAATTATTACACAATAATTAATTTAATTCAGTAAATATTTTATTCGATGAATTCACTTGTTATAAAAAGCGAGCAGATACTAAAATCGGAATAAATAAGGGAAGAAATAATAACTTTTCAAAAATACTTTGCCTTATCACAACTTGACGCTTTGTTATAACTCTTAAATTTTAAACTGCGATGGATATGGTTAAATAACCATATCTTTTAAATAAAATACCTTCATTGCACATTATAACTGAACTTTGTTCACTCCAAAACCTGATTCGTTGATACTAAAGTAGTATAATTGTATATGCATCAGCTGGAAGAGATAGATCTGGCAATTAGCAAACTCATGTCGAGATCTATAATTCCAACTCAAGCACACACAATGCAATATCATCTTTGGCAACGATTACCTGATTTGCTGGCTGTGTAGAAAGTTATAGCCGAACTTGGTTTGCTAATTCAATATTGTAAATGTATTGAATACCACTCTAAGAAAATGCAAAAAAACTAAAATTAAACTATATATTTTCTTCTATATGATATGAAAATGAACTTGTATGAATGGAATTCACCCAATGGTCTAAATATTTCAAATTTTCTTATATTTAAAAGAAAATATTTAAAATGTGTGTAATTATAACTGCAATACTTTTAACATTGAGTAGAAGCAAATAAAATTTCTAAGAATAATTAACTCAAAATGAAAAATACAGTATTTCCAAAAACTTTTATCAAAAAATACTAAGGCTTTTGAGAAGCATTCAAGAATTATTCTTATTAGTTTCAAATTTCGTGAGTAAAAATAAGTTGACGAGGAATATTTCTAATACATAAAGAATATTTTTCAGATAAAAACACCAAATTCGTAATACATTTACATACTTAAATTGCTTATGCTCAGTAGTAAATTAATAAACTTACAGCGAATATATTTGTTGAATAGAACTCTATGTATAAAGAGGATAGTTCCAGTTATTTCGTAACAATTATATCCTTCAAAAGATCAAAGTGGCAGAAGCAAGAAAAATATATTGAAGAAATATTTTATAGAAAAGATTAAATCCCTTCATTAATCTTAAAAAATGTATATTATTTCACGTATAAAGGGTAAATTTAAGGTATTCGTAGTTTTCAAATCCTTATTTCGATTAAGCTATACTTGTTACTACTTTGTGTGTGTGTGAACGTCTCTCTCGTATATAAGCACTTCGCACCTTAACTTTACCAAACGTAAAGTATAAATTTCGCAAGAAGCAATTTCTTTTTCAATGGTTTTACAGTTTTTGCTTTTTTCATAAATTTTTAATGTTTGATAAAGGTATCTGATTATAAAAAGTGTTTTTATCTCATTTATTTAATTCAAAATTTTGAAAACATAATTTCACCCTTACACTAACAAAATTGTCTCTCATTTTCCTTTCTACTGAAATTTATAAAAAGTGATAATATCTCATGTAATTTAGTAAGTTTAATAAAATGTTAATCTTGTGAATTAATTTCAAAGAACAAAATAATATAGTACTCTTCACACACTAAATTTGCATTAAAAGTTATTTTATTCATAAGTGTTGTATGTAAAGAATAAAAACCTATAATTTTAATTTATATTATTATTTTTAACGAGAACTCATGAAGATAGTTAATTTTCATACAAACTATTTAATTTATGAGAAATATTGCTAATGTTATGAAAATTTACTAACTTCGACCATATTCGTATATTTGTGGTTGTTTAAAATTAGCAAAATATTCAAATTAAGCTACTCAATAGACATTAATTTTACAAAAATGTTAATGACAATTTCAAACAATTTTCTTCACTATTAATTCATATATTATTGATATTTTTAGTATGATCTTATCACATTATGATAAATAAATAGCGAATGCTTAATTTTATGTTTTTATGAAATTTTACAAAATATTTGCTTCGAAATTCTGTGGGCAGAGTAAATTTATAGTAGATAATGTTGTAATAGTTTTCCTTGATAGACTAAACTTAAAAACGAATTTTTTCTCTTAAATTATACAAATGATTAAATAAATTCATATTAAAAAAAATAAATTTCAACACATTCATCTAATCATTCAAGCTGATTCATTTTATTTTTTTACAAGCAGTTTGGAGAATATTTTATCTTCCATCAAAAAATAAATAATTTTTAAAAAAATTAGTTATGTTGGTAAAATTTTTTTAAATCACACTTAAAAATATAAGATTATTTTTTAATTTAAATTAAATGTATTTATGAATGAGTATTGTACAAAATTAAGTTAAATTAAGGAAATACAAAATGAAGTAAAATTCTTACTGTGAAAAGTAACGAAGGTAACAAATTTAATAAGTTTGCAAAAATATTTTTTCTTGAAATTCAGAATATGTCTTAATAAATATTGCGATGAAAAATATTTAAAGAATTTTTTTTATATCTTACTCATGTAAAATGGGATTTTTATCAGAAAATGATAAATGTAAAATGTGAGAATCCTAAAGAGATTCAAATCCCAAAAGTAATGAAAGTATTCAATGTAAAGAGATCCAAATCTACGAGATTTTTTTAATCCAAAAAAGCTAGAATTATTTAAGGAAAATCCTCAAATATTTTAATTCCGAGTGTTAAATAAGAATAGAAAAATTAGCTCAAATTAGCTTCTAAAAAAATTGCTTAATCATTGTTTAAGTTAAAATAATGCTTATTAAGCTACTTCAGTCAAAAATTGTGGAATTCTTAAAAATATTTTTATTATAAATTACATAGATTCATTTTATCAGTTTAATAATTTTTTACTATTTATGTGCTTGAGATTCAATTTAATTCATAAATTATACTCTACCTATTTTTCTCAGTTTCATAATTCAGTCCAATTAAAGTTTAAACAGTAAACTGAATATTATTTTTAAGCACATATTACTTAAAGAATTTGTAAGATTTGTGAAACATTTACATTTAGACTTTTTCTATAGTTTTAAATGAAAACAATTATTTGCTTCTTTTTTTTCGACATAAGGGTCTAGCTAGTAACTGAATATTCATCATTAATTTATTTCAACGATTTACCAGCAGTTACAAATCCATCTTAACTTTCTAGATTGCTCTCAGTAGCCAGAAATTATCATAGAGAAACTAAGCTTCTTTAATAAGTTTCAAAATTAACTATCACATTTTAGGTTAAATATGATAAACTAATAAATAGGATAAACTGACTCTGTAATTATTACGATTTTTGCTGAAATAAACAAAATCTTTAAGAATCATAGGAATTTTGTTTAACTCAAAGAGTTTAAAAAAACATAAGTTTTAAGTAAGTCTTGTTTAGTAGACAAAGTAAGAACTCGTGGATTTAATTTCATAAAAATTAAAATTTTATAATTATGAAGTGAGTTTTATGAGATTCCATCAGATTTTATTGAAATGAGTTCAAAAATTAATATTTAGAACTCTCACATAAATAAATTCATTAAAAATAATGTAATAATTAAATTTTACTATAGATGTTTATACATTAATACACATATTTAAGTTAACTCTCCTTGCTGTTTTTTTCCGAAATCAAGCTTCCACAGAAAATATAGAATGCTTTTACGTGGCAACAGCTTTTCTTGCAAGCGAAACTACAAGCATTATGTATGAGACTTCGCAGTTCTTAGAATTTTTATTTTTGACTACTTTAATTTAGAGTTTCTTTTTTTAATTAATACTTTAATGTTCGGATTATTCTAAGTTATTATTATCATGGTATTCCTATAGTCAAAGTTATCGATAAACTGAATCAGTGTGGCAAGTCTATTTTACTAGAAAATAGAATTCTTTGATAATTTAAATTAGAATATCTGTAATTATGATTATACGCTCTTCCATAAAAACAAATCTTGATATCCTCAAAAGCATTGTCTTTGTCAACAATCTTGTTCTCCAATTCATTTTCATTCATGTTTAAAGGAGAAAGAGTAATAAAAATAATGTTTAATTGTTCCAATAGAATACAATATTTACTATTGATTTTAATCTTAATTAAAGAAAAAAATTAGCAAAAATGTTTAATAACTGAAAATGTAACATTAAATTAAGCATAATTCTTATTTTTTAAATCAAAAACTAAAACAGTTGCTTATGTGCATTTTACGTATCTTCAAATACAATCGAAGTAGAACTCAAAACGCTCGTTACATTCTTATTTGCGTAAGAAGATTTATTTTAAAAACAGCTCAATTCTTATCATAAATATAGTGATAAGAATTATGGATTAATATTAGCTTTGAAAATGATTCTATTTCAAAAAACAGAAATAAAAGTCTAAAGCTAAAAATTCAACCAATAGTTTAAAAACATAAATAAATAATATGACCTTAGTGTATTTTCAAAAATGGATGTATAAAAGGTATAAAATGTGAGTGAGATAATGTAATTCACTCGTAAGATTCAGATTTATGTAAATGTACATATTTTAATAACAAAAATTTAGCTACTACTTTTTTCCATCATGATTGATGGAAAGTAATCAGTGTCAAATAAATATTGGGATAACTAAAAATTAAAATTCATTTTCAACAAAGGATTGATAAATATTTCGAAATATAAATATTTATTAGAATTGCTATATTGTCTTGAAATAAAAAGAACATTTGAAAGATATTTTGTGGAAAATTTGGATCTTATTTTCTAACATTCATTCTTTTTTCTAATTTAAATGAAAATGAAATATTAAAAAGAGTTAATTTTCGGTTAATTATTTTGTTGGTCAAAAATCACTTTCACTTAAGGACTAATTCGACTGTCACATAAATTTTAAAATTAAAGCCGTACCACTGCAAACATACACGTTTGTAATGATAAACTAACTGTTAGAAATAAATAAAAAAATTTTATCACTAACAATCTGAGAATAGAATAAATCTACGTGACACACAATTTACATAGTGTTTATGTAAATTGTATGTTTTTATAGGTTTTCTTAGACAAATAAATTGTAATATCTTTTTTTATCGTTTCATTAAAAATCCATACTTATTTCTATTCCTTATTAAAAGGCATTATTAAGTTATAAAACCTTTCTGCATAAAATATGCATTTGATTAATGCAAAATAAGTATTTATTAAATAATAACATAAACGCGGAACATTTTCTAAAATTAAAAAAAAATGTGTATATTGTTTAAATACATTTCGGAAATAATCAAATGAAATACTTATACCAGTCAAAAACATTTATAAAAATTTCATAAGAAAAAAATTTTACAAAAGATAGTTTCATTTATATTTTATAACAATTAAAATTTTTGCAACATTTTACTTAAATAAAAGTTATGTTTTTCAATATATACATAAAAATGTTAAATCATGTAAGCAAATTTTAAGAACATAAATAAAAGCTAAAATTCCCAATGTTTTACTAAAAATAATGCATTTAGGAAGAAAGACTTTGTTCTATAATAAATGATTATAATCAATATCATTTATTCAATGGAGCCAAAATCTTTACATATTATGCTATGTTAAATAAGAACAGATTTCAAATATTTAAAAGAAAGTTTAGATATTCGATGCAAAATCTGAAGGAAAAATTTGTAAGTGATATTACTTATATTATAATCATTTTTATGCGTTTAAAAAAATAAATATTAGGCATACTTAACTTACGTATCTTAAGTAAAGCAATTAAATATTTATTAATTTCCTTAACATGATGTGCATTTTCACGATTCGTATTATTTTGCAAAAAGTACTGCATTTAAGCAGTCTATAAATTAAAAATGTAGAATATTTAATACATAGACCAGATTGTGTGAAAATAAATTATAGTTAATTATAGTTGAAAAACTATAAATCACAAAATTTCTATATTGTTATTTATAATCTTAATAGTTATCATTATCATTTAAAAACTGTATGGAATTCTAAGTCATACTATTTTGTAAAAGATAAAAAGATGTATAAACAAATCTATATATTTAAATTTTAATTTAAATTAAAGTAAAATTTTAGTAATTCTGAATTAGTAATTAACAATGTAAATTTTTAATAAAATAAATAATTATATAATCAGCATAAAGTTAACATTATTAAGATTCTGTAAAATTATATACTTTGTAATTTTGCAAAATATTTGCCTTTTATAAAGAATGACAAGTATGCAATAAAATTTCCCCGCAGTCATTCTTCTCCAACTTATATATTGTTCCTGTATAAAAAAAAAGAACACGTCAGAGAACGTGCATTTCATGTAAATTATTCATTCAAAATGTGACAATAAATATAAATACAGGAGAAGAAATTACAATAATTAAGAATATTTAAATACTGGTTGTATTAAGAATTAAATATCAATGAGCAATTTAGAACATACTATTTTGAGAGAAAAGAATAATTACACATTACGCTGTTTCGTTATCAACTTTTACTCACTAAACGGAACTGCATGTTCCACTTAGTTAGGTGGATACATAATATTTTACAATTAACAATGAAAATATCAAATGTTTCAAAGCTTAATGAAAAATAATAATGCATTTATAAATAATGATTTTTTAAATAAAAATTCAACAATAAAGATTCTTCAATAATTTTGATGTCATTTGATGATACAAGTAGAAAAATAATTTCGAATTCTTGTAAGTCATATTACTAGGAAAATTAAATCATTTGTATTTTTTTTCCATAAAAACTCGATTCTTTCTATATACAAATTCAAAATTTTTATTCTCCTTACATGCTACGTGTAAAAATCAATTGAATTTGAAATTAAAAAACTACATGAAAAATATGAAGCAAAAATAACTGTAAATATATAAGCTATTTAATAATATATGATTAAAATAAGTATGTATAAAATATGTGGAAAATCGCATTTTTTGTTATAATTCTTGGACTAATCTAATTCTACTTAAAAATCTAATTCTTTTTAAAATTTTATTAGTACATATTAGTCTGCAATTTGTTTTGTTTCAGTTTATTAAATCAATAAAAACAATCTGATATACTAATCATTAAAATGTGATTCTATAAACTACGCCTTCAGTACATAAAGTAAATACCATAAAATACGAATACAATTACATGAACAGTTGCAGTTCTCTCCAAGAAATAATGAAAAACTAATATTTCGCTGGAATATAATAATATATATATGCATAACTCATAGTACTACTTTCAAAGTAGAAACTATAATTAAATGATAGTAATTTTATGAAAAATACAGTTTTAAGTGCTTTACTTAAAATTACATTGCAATATATGATAATAAATAGAAAAGTTTTTTTTTATTAATTAATGAAGCGGAAAAAAATCAAAATGTATTTATTTATTCTCAATAAACAATTTAATAAAAGTGCATAGTTTACAAAAAAGTAAAAATCCTTGTTTATTTAAAATATCTTTAAGACTATTTACTTTCACGTATTAAGGAATATAACTCACATATTTTTATCAGAGTTTCTGAAACAAAAGCACTTGTGTTTCTTTTAAAGGAAATTATATATTTTTAGTGGAAAGAATTTTAACTATTCCTACATATTTCTGTTTTAATATTCCAAATATTTTTTATTTCTAAAAATTCCGAAAACTATTTCATATTGCCACTGAAAAATATACTTTTTATTATTAAAATAAATCAAGTATTTCCTTTTTGATGTTGATGAACCAGAAAGCAAAAGAAACTAATATCACCAGTATCGTAGTCACACCTTGCTCGGCATAGAGTAAAATCTTTTACTAAATGAATTCGTTAAGTGCCCTTTCTAAATGAATTCATGTTCACTGATTGACAGAATTCTAATTTATATCTATTTTCCAACATATTTTATATATTTCCTTTTAAAATTTATCCATTACGTTAGTATTGACAATATTTTTCTCAAGAAAGAAGCAGTTTCGTGAATCAA
Organism: Latrodectus geometricus; assembly: GCA_026290005.1. Taxonomy (NCBI): domain Eukaryota; kingdom Metazoa; phylum Arthropoda; class Arachnida; order Araneae; family Theridiidae; genus Latrodectus; species Latrodectus geometricus. Next base: position 716,373 of record JAPDSC010068425.1, read on the forward strand.
GGAAACTCAGCAGTTTAACAATATGCTCAATTGATAAATTATGATTGCTCAAAAAATATTATAAATAATAATTAAAAATATTAATATTCGAATGGTGAGTGCGAGAAGTTGAATTTTTTTTAACTTTGAATATACATTTTACTTTATAGAGCTTAGATAAAAAAAAAGGAAAAATTTTGACTTATATGACAAAAAAAAAATAAATGTTTCCCTTGTTAAATTTGTTCTTGAGTTTTAAAAAGTTGTCTAAAAAATTATGATAATATGAAAAATTAAATATAAATAATTAAATAATTTACGAATTTTAACTGGGGACAATCTGAAAAAAAAAATTTAAAATAATGAAGATACACATTTAACCTGGAAAAATCATATACTTATTAATATCTGTTCGAAGAAAAATGTAAATTCAAACTTTTTGGGAGTAAAAAACACCTACCTGCTAAGAAATGCGTGATAAAATAAATTACCTTTCATTGCAATTCACAACCATTCAGTAAATGAAGTTAAGATATCTATAAGCTTTAAAAGTCTTACATTATGTTTACAACTATTGATTAACACTGATTTTTAAGACTATATAAAGTCAAATATTTTAGAATAAGTTCTAAACAAAAATTGAGAAATTACCTATGAGTTGGAATTATATTTCAATTTGGTTTATACTGGCCAGAAGTGGATATTTGCCTTGATACCTTTTCCCTAGAAAACGTTTCAAGTACATCTGGTTAGCAACGAATTCTGTAAGATATTTATATATGACTGATAAAGACTTGGTAAAGAAAGTCTGATTGCAACAAGCCCCAGGTCAAAGTACTGCGCATTTTAGTGGTAAGCAAACATTGGTGATAACGCTCTTCACTTAAATCTACACAATGAGTTACGTATGGCGGCAACTTTGTAGAGTAGTGTCACTTCTTGTAACCTTAGAATGGAACCGATTCTTAGCATACAAAAGTCACAGTTTTATCGCTTAAGGTTCCATTTAAGGTTGAAAGGTACGTTTTCATTTTTGATAAGATTAGAAAGGATATTTAGTTTTCAAAGAAATATTCCAACTGATTATTTTCATGAAAATAGGTAAAAAATGTATAAGTACATTATTGTTTCAAATTCTAAGCCATTGAATCAGGTATATGATGCGAAATGACTCACTACCTCAAGTAATGACACAAATAATTTATCTCGTCTACAGCTTTCCCACAAAGATAGTTGTTAATAAAAATCAATTTTTAATTATTAATTCAACCAAGTAGAAATTTATAAAGCATAAAATATGTTGTATATCGTATTGATATTTATTTTACTGCTTTCCCATTTCTTTCAAATATAGCTCATTTTCGTTTATTATTTATACATGCATAATTATTTCAGTAGTATATTTTAATTAATTTCAAACTCTGTAACAATCAATTTTATAAGGCAAATCTGTAACTTTAAAAAATGACCTAATTACGTAATACGACATAAGTGTTGAAATTAACTCCACCAAAGATATTTAAGTATTTTTTAAAAGATCTAATTAGGATAATTTAAAAATATTTATGTAACATGACAATATTATAATATAATGTTAATACAATGTTATATTTATATATATATATATATATATATATATATATATAAAACAACATATACATAGACAATTATATGTTTATTATAAACATGTTTTTTTTAGAACTGAATTTTTTCTTAGAGAAACAAGTCTTCAGCCAACATAAAAAAAATTCTGGCAACATTTATGTAATATGTTTATGCAATTTTTGAATGCAGACAATTACTAGAAGTAAAGTTACATGGATGCTTCCATACTTTTCACTTTCAGTCACCTTGAGGTTTCAGTTATATATTTTTTCATGCTATTCTTACAAATATGTAAATGCTTCATTCATAAAGAACGTAAAAATTTTACTTCGTGATTATGAACATCTCAGGGGATTTACTTCCTCAAAATAAACACGGGTGTCACAATCCCGACGTACCCCAGTAATCAATCCTCTTCTTTTTTCTTTCTCTTCTCTCCCCGTTTGCTTTTTCTTCCTCTTCTGCCTCATTGTGGATGCCTCTGATGAGGTTGATGGCTACCCTTGAGCTACCATTGGACTCTCAAGCAGCAGCTCTGGGAAGCATGAAAACTCTGGCTTACATTGAAGTGACTATCTCACTTCACGGAAACCATAATATTTCATGTGGTGTCATTTCAGCAAGGGATTTATTATTTACGCCGACTGAAGAAATTCTGGAAAATTTACAAAATCAGAAAGTCTGTGTGGCGTAAGACTTGTTACAGTCAGATGGGATGGTAACATCATTGATACCAAGCACTTGATTCTGAGTTTTGCGACGCCAGATCTTCCGCAGTATGTAAAAGCAGCTTACAAGAATTTCCCTTTCAAGTCTTTTATCCCTTGCGATGATTCCAATGTCAGCGCTTTGGACAAACGAGAAACGTTTGCAGAGGCAAACTCACCTGCTCTCGTTTCTCGGTGGTTGGCCAAAACAGCTCAAACAGCACAGTGAAGGAGGTTTGTGTCAACTGTCATGGTGACCATCTCTCCTATTCTCAAAATTGTCCTCAGTTTTTGCAGGAGAAAGAGATAAACACAGTTAAGGTTCAACAGAAATGTTCTTATCCTGAGGCGAGACGATTTATCACTTCACGTACTCCTCAACCAAGAGTCAGTTATGCCACTGCTGCCAGAAAAGTCACCAAATCGAGAGCACTCAAACTGAATTCTAATCTGTTTCCCCAGTGAAGTTACTTCAAATATCTGAAAAGAAAATTTAAAAAAATCTGTAACTGTTTAAAAAAAAAGTTCCTTTTGCAAAATCAAAAGCAGAGAAAGCTGTAAAACTGAAAATTTCAAAACATATACAAGAAACTCATCTATTTCCTTTCTTAAAGAGCTCCTTTGCTTGGAGACTGACTCGGTGTCCTTGTAGCTCTCGGACGACGATGCTTCGTTCAACGACTCTATAGAAGACCTGTCTTCCATCTCCGGAAAAGGAACTCTTCAATTTAAAAAATAACTTCTTTTGTTTCTTGGAAATGCTATGGTTTTGGTTCACATCTTGAGGAAATCAAGTCTCTAATTTCTGCACATAATCCCGCATGTTTAGTACTTCCGGTAACTTTCCTCAAATCTACTAATAACATTTACTGGTGTGGATTTAATTGCTTTGGAAAATACTGTGATGACGATGGTGCAGTGCCTGGTGGTGTTTGTATATTAATATCCAATTGCTTCCTAAACACTGTCCATCCATTAAATACTATTCTAAAAGCTGTAGCTGTGAGAATTCACACAACATGTTTGATTACAGTTTGTATTTGCACCATATGATGTCATTTGGAGAGAGGAAATCAATGCATTAGTGGATCAGCTGACTAAACCATTTTTGTTACTTGGTATTTTTAACGGTCATAATTCTTTGTGGGGAAGTAGTAAAACAAATTTTCACGGTCGCCATATAGAACAGTTTATAACTGATAACTGTGTCTGTCGGATTAATACCGACGAAAAAACTTATTTCGACGTACCCACAAGGAACTTTCATCCTCTTGATCCGGCCATTTGTTCTCCCTCACTTCTACCACTGTTAAATTTGTCTGTGGGGAATAATCTGCATAACAACGATCATTTCCCCCTAGTCATTTCCCATACTTGAGGTAGTAATGTGCAGCAACATGTACCTACTTACGTATACATTTAGGCAGATTAGAAGCCATTTATTTAGTTGGCAGTTGTTGATTATAAAATGGTCATGATCCAAAATATAAATGAAGCCGTTTAAAAATCACTGAGACAATTATATGTGCAGTTGATACTGCACTTCCTAAAAATTCCTATATAACACACAGGGGTTGCAAACCTTGGTGGAATGAAAAATGTCAAAATACCTGCAAAAAACAAAGAAGGTCATTAGGATTGTTTAGGAGATACCCAACAAAATAGAATCTTATTACCTTTAAGAGAGAAAAAGCATTAGCTCGAGAAACCATTTAGTACGTCAGACGGAATCCTGGTCTCGCTATGTTTCTTCGATAACATCATCCACATCCATTAAGCAGTTATAGAGAAAAGTGAAAGCAACCAAAGTGTTGAATTTATGCTGAATTTCCTATTGCTGTTTTGAAAATTGGATCTGCTATACACTCTTCTTCTATGGATATAGCTAATCTCCAGGGTGAAACATTTGCTAATATCTCAAGTTTCGACTCTTACAGTCCTTGATTTGTAAGGACTAAGTGTCGAGCTGCGCGAATGCCATTCGTTTCAACCACAGACAAGCTTTACCTTTCAACTGTGAATTTCGGATGTTGGAATTGAAGAAAAAATTGAAGCAGAGCAATAATACTAGTCCAGGACCTGATTATATAACCTATTAGATGCTTCGACATTTAAGTCCAGATTCCCTACCGAACTTATTGCCTTTGTTCAAGAGGATCTGGAGTGTAAATGAATACCCCTCACTTTGGAACGAAGCAATAGTGATTCTGGTCCTTAAGGCTGGTAAGAATCCTTCAGAACCTTCGCATTATCAACCAATAGCTCAGGAGAGTTGCCTTTGTAAGACTCTCGAACATATGGTTAACGGCCGTCTCGTGTATGTCGTAGAAGAAAATTAATGTAGTCAATCAGAGTGGATTTCGTAAAGGAAGATCCACTTTTGATAATATTACATATTTGGAGACCCAAATTCGCAATGCTTTTGTGTGAAGAGACCATCTGGTTTCCATTTTCTTTGACATCAAGAAGGTATACGACCGTACAAGGCGATATCGAATTCTCCATTCATTATAAGATTTTGGCTTTAAGAGTAATCTCACGATATTCCTACAAAACTTTCTGTGCTCCTGTGTTTTTAAAACACGTATTGGGATATCTGTATCCAATACTTTTACTCAAGCCGAAGGTACCCCAAGGCTCCATTTTAAGTGTAACAATTTTTAATTTATACTTTAATAGCATGCTTCATCTCTTATCACCTTCAGTTCATGGCTCAATGTATGTAGATGACCTGCAAATATCTTGCCAAGGTACAAACATGCGTTTAATTTAGAGACAATTACGAACATCTGTTAATAAAATAGCTGCATGGTGTGCAGAGAATGGCTTTACTTCATCTCCTAGTAAGAGCTGCAGTGTCCTTTTCTGCAAGGAGATCAGCCTTCAAGACGATCCTGTTATATATCTAAACAACACTCCAATACCCCTAGTCAATCAGATAAAATTTCTTAGTGTGATATTTGACCGAAAGCAGACCTTTCTTTCGAATATATTACATTTGCGGAAGAAGTGTGAGTGGTCGCTTAATATCCTCAAGATATTACCAAATACTTCTTGCGGTGCAGATCGCTTGTCACTGCTTCGGGTCTATCAATCAGTCATTTTATCTCGTTTTGACAACGGATGTACCGTGTAGGGATATGCTAGGTCTTCTGTTTTACGCAGCTGGATACTGTCCATCACTCTGATTTTAGAATATGTTCAGGTGCATTCCGCACATCAATCGTCCAGAATCTTTATGCGATTTGTCAACAATTACCTTTTGACCTGAGACGAACGCTGAGGATATGTCTGATAAACAACATCCTGTACGATTCTTGGTATACACTCCTTCATTGAAGATATGATTCTCACCCCTATAGAATCTAACCTTTTCTCACTCCAACTAAATCTCCTTTTTTTGATGACCGTTTTATGAAAACGGACACCACCCTCCGTACATTAACATCCTCCGTCGTATGATCTACAGATTAAGATTATGAATCCTTTTGCTCAATTAGAAAATCGGACACAACTTCTAGGGTTTTTCAACACCTTTACCTATCTCATCACTGTCAGTATTCTTCATACACGCCTGTATTTAAGAATGGATCTAAAACTGAAGACTGTTAGCTGTGGCATATTTTATGCTAATACCAGTCATAAATAGAGCCTCCATACGTCCTGCTCCATCTTCACTGCTGAAGCTACGGCCATTCATTAAGCCCTTCAGCTGGTGAATACAGAAAATTATATATAAATTTTGAGTGTATACTGACAGTTTGAGTTCATTAGAAGCGTTTAAAAATTCCAATAATTTTCATCATGTTGTGTCCAAGATTTTCGGAGCATTAAATTCCCTTGCTAACAAAGGTTATCAAATCCTTTTCTGTTTGATCCCATGTCAGGCAGGTCTGGAGATTAATGAAAAAGCGGATGCAACTGCTAAAGCTGCAGCATCCTTACTCCATACATCTATTCCTCTATTCGACATGTGAAGCGTTGTAAAAAGATTTGTAAATTCTCTCAGTCTGGAATTATGGAATACGGAGGTCTCTAACAAATTGCGTGCCATCTTTCCATATTTCACTACATCATCAGTTTTACCGTTACGAAGAGCAGATTTTAGATTCACTCGCCTTTATATCGGATATACTCGCTTCCCACATAGACATTTTTTTAATTTAATCAAATCCATGGTTTTAAACGTGTGATGAACCATATACTGTTTTTCATATTTTAATTTCATTCCCTGATTTTAGCATTTACCGTTTTAAATATTTTGCAAATGAACTTTTAACCATGTATTATTTAGTGTGGGAGTCACCCTACAGAATGCTTTTTGCCTTTTTAAAGTCAATTGGCTTCCTTCCTTTTATTTAAATTTTATTAATTTTATTTATATTGGATTTTAAATTAAATATATACATTTATTTTTGTGTTTTAAATTTTTAATGTTGAGTTTCAGTTTTGACTAGAAGTTGTAAATTCTCTCAAAAATTTAAATTTTGGTTCAGCTTGTCCTTTTTAAACCTTGCGCCACAAAACCCAACCAACAGCTATACACTACAATCTTCAGCAGGTGACTACATTACTAACGTCAATTTTATATGTATATTTATACACATGAGTATTTTGGAAACTTTGAGATGTAATAGTTTTAATAGCCATCTTGTTGTGTCCAAGATTTTCAGAGTATTGGAATCTCTTACTGTCAAGGGATAGAAATTTTTATTTTGTTGTTAACCAAATCACGTAGGTCTTGATGGAAATAAGAAAGCCGATTCAGCTGCAAAGACTGCATCAGGTCAAATTTTACCATCAGTTTTCACTCTGTCATGTGATAATTGTTTTAAAATTTATTCATTCCTTTTGGCAGGAATCATGGAATATGCAGGTTATCAATAATGTGCAAATTATCAATAAATTATATACTATCTTCTAATCTGTCACACCTAATTATGTGTTTTACCTCTACGAAGAGCAGAAGTTATTTTAACTCGTCTTCATATCTGACACTCACGTTTCACACACAGACATCAATTTCTGAGTGAATTGAATCCATGGTGTGAAACATGTGATGAAACATCTACTCTTTTTCATATTTTAATATCATGTCCAGTTTTTATAACCATTACAGATTTACCTTTTTTAAAAGCGATCTTTTAAAATCATTTCATTTGTTGGGTGAGCCACCCCACAACATTTTTGCTTTTTGCTTTTTTAAAAGCAATTGGTTTCAAACATTTTATTAAAATTTTATAATTTGAGTTTTGAGAATTTTTGTATACTTATATTATTTTATATTGATTGAAACTTTGATTAAAATACATGCATATATTTTTGTCTTTTAACCATTTAACATGGAGCTTGGGTTTTGTAGATTATCCTTAAAATAAAAATAATTAATTTTTTGGTTTAGCATGTCTTTCTGGACCTCATGCCACAAAACCCAACCAACCAACTTAGATTCAGCTCATAATCCTACATGTTAGGCACTTCAGGAAATATTCCTGAAATCTTCCAAAACTGTTTCAATGCGTGGGTTTAATTGTTTTAGAAAATACTGTGGTAATGATCCCTTTTGATTTAAAAACAATTGCACCTCATTTCTTAATTCATACAATCGCTTAAGGACTTTTCCTCTGGATAGCCAGCGTACTTCGGCGTGTAACAATAGTTGTACATGATCTGATCCTATTTCTTGACATAAAGTTGTAAACAATCTTGAATTAAGGGCATTACTTCTGATAAAATTTACAATTTTTACTGATTCCAGAAGAATGTCATTCAGTTGTGGGGGCAATTTCTTTGCTGAAATGTTTACGATGAATAATGCAGTGTGTGACTACTAATCCTTCTGATGCTACGTCTGTTATTCTCTTTGCAACACCTGTATGTCTTCCAGTCATAGCAGCAGCGCCATCAGTACACAAACCGATGCATTTTTTCCAGTCAATGGAGTTAGTTTCAATATAATTATTAACTGCCTTAAATATTTCAGCACTTGTTATTTGGGATGGTAGTTCAATGCAGCACATCAATTCTTCTCTAATATCATTGGTTGCATAGTCAATGTAACGAACATAACATAATAATATGGCATTATTTGAGACGTCAATTGACTAATCCATTTGGACAGCAAACCATTTCGATTTACGTATATCTTGGAGTAGTTGACTTTCTATGTAGTACGATAACTCACATATTCTTCCTCCAATAGTATCATTGGACAGAGGCAAAGCTTTCATTTTATATGCAGCAGATTGACCCAACACTTCAGAACACACGTCTATCAAACACGGTTTGACAAGATCTTCAGCAACTGAGTATGGTTTTTTAGATTTAACAATACGCAGAGAAACTAAATACGATACTTTTTAAAAGCGATTTATCAACCGAGAAACATTTTTTAAAAGCATCCTTTTAAATTTTCATCTCCAAACTTTTTCTCCTAAAAAAGTCCAGGGGTTTGCTTTCCAGTTGTGGGTGCTCCGTTTGTAAATGCCGCATTAGCTTGGAAGGTTTCATGCTTTCATTGGAGAGAACATCTCTACAAAGAACACATTCAGGTTTTGGACAATTTTTTTCTTATTGAGACCAGAGGACAAAACCATATTTCAAATAACCTGCGATGTAGTGCCTTATAAAGCATTTTCTTTTTTTGGAAGATTGTGGACTTTCATCTGTATTCGAAGGAGCTGACGATGTACTTGGTTTTTGAAAATCCTTTCTTTGCACGAAATTTAGTAATGTGCGTTTCGTTTCCTTCTTACTCATTCTGGTTATTGATTTTATATACCTAAAGTTACAGAAATAGTAGTTATAGCATAATATTAAATTCCGAAGTTATTAAAAACTTACACTGATAAATAGTTTTTAAGAATTGCCCAAGTGTGCAGAATAATCAAAATCATAAACAAAATGTAACCAAGACGCCTTGAACACTGCGATACTGTGATAGTCAGCGTTCAAGTAATCAGGGATACGCAAGGCACCAAGGCCGACAGGCGCACCCTAACTGGTGTTCTAAGCAGTGTTGCCAGTACAATTTGATTAAAAGGAAAAAGTCGGCAGTTCAAAATGTAATAGATTTCATAGAATAGTAAAAAAGAGTGCCGAGGTACAGGCAGTTTGTTTTTTTAATATAGATAAAGGGTAATTTTGTAAATTTCATAAAAACTCAAAATAGTAACAGATTTGGTGAGTAACGTGACAACGTAAACGGACTGCTGAATAATAATAGATCTGTTATAATTATAATAGACTGGCAACGCTGGTGGTACGGCAATTTATGAAACGCTATTAGGTACATAGTTGCCAGTTTGTTGTATTTTTCATCAAAGATTACATTATTTTTTAAACTAGTAAACTATTATTATTGTAATGTAGGTACTGTATCGGTGATCGGCCTATAAAAGCTGGATATTTTGTGGACCGGTAAATATTTCTTGCGGACCGGTGGTTGAGAAACACTGATCTACATAACAGCTATCATTTACCAATTGTTATCTTCAACACTGGAGGTAATAGCAGTGTGCGACAACGCATACCTACTTACGTGTACATTCTGGCAGATTGGACGCTATATAAACAATCGACAGTTATTGATATTGAAATTAAATATACCGTACAGGCCCTGAAAACCGTGGTGGAACAACGAATGTGTAGAGGTATTCACAAAGAGAAATTAATTTCTGATAATTGTCTCTGTCTGAGTAGACACATTTCCATACATCTAAGAGAACAATTCATTCGCTCGACCTCGCCATTTGTTCTCCATCACTTCTGATATTGTTCAATTTATGTATAGGGAATGATCTGCATAATAATGATCGTTTACTAATCATCACAAAGTCACTGAAACAATTATTACTGCAGCTGATTCTGCGATTCAAAAATATTCCTCTATACCGCACAGGAGACCATGGTGGAATTATAAGTGTCAAAATACTAACGAGAAACAGAAAAGGCTATGGGGGTTGTTTCTTAGGTATCCCACAATGGAGAATCTAATCGTATTTTAGAGAGCAAAAGCATTAGCTCGCAGATCTCGTCGAAGGAGTCAGAAGGAATCCTGGTCTTGCTATGTTTCTTCAATAACATCATTAACATCGAGTAAGCAGTTGGAACGAGTATATGGAGCATATGGCAGAACGAGCATATGGAGAAAAGTAAAAGCAGCCAATGCGACCTACGCGGAATTCTCAATTCCCGTCTTGAAAACCAGACATGCTATCTATTCTTCTCCTATGGATATTGCTAAAGTCTTTGGTGAAACATTTGCTAGTGTTTCAAGCTCCGACTCTTATATTCCTTCGTTTCTAATGACAAAGAGTCAAGCTGAGCGAACATCAATCCGTTTCAACCAAAGATAAGCTTTTCCTTACAATTGCGAATTTCGGATGTACGAATTCAAGCGAGCATTGCAGCAGGCTAACAATACCAGCCCTGGACCTGATTGAATCAGCTATTACATGCTTCGCCCTTTAAGTCCAGATTCCCTGTTGAACATATTACATTTGTTCAATAGGATCTGGATTGAAAATAAATTTCCATCTCCTTGGAATGAACCAATAGTGATTCCGATGCTTAAACCTGGTAAGGATCCTTCGAATACTTCACATTATTGACCAATAGCTCTGACGAGTTGCCTTTGTAAGACTCTCGAACGTATGGTCCACGCCCGTTTAACGACTCCATTTTAAGTTTAACAAGTTTTAATTTATAAATCAGTAGCATGCTTCATCTCCTATCACCTTCAGTTCATGGCACAATGTATGTGGATGACCTGCAAATATCTTGCAAGGGTTCAAAAATGCGTTTAATTGAGAGACAATTATTTATTAGGTTGTTCGGAAAATTATTTCGTTTTATATGAAAATGAAAAACGTATAGGGAATAAATATATTATTGAATTGCATATTATCAATTCTAATCCAATACCTTTTACCATCTTTCGGGTCATAGCAAGATTTCATACACATAAAATAATTAGTTTTCAGTTAATAATATATTTAGCAAAAAATTTATTTAGGTGAGAAAAACGAAATGACTTTTCGAACAACCCAATACATCTGTAAATAAAATAGCTGCATGGTGTGCAGAGAATGGCTTTATTTCATCTCCTAGTAAGAGCTGCTGTGTCCATTTCTGCAAGAAGACCAGCATTCACAGTGATCCTGGTATCAAACTGACCAACACTCAAATACCTGTAGTCAACGAGATTAATTTTTTGGTGTGATATTTGACCGAAAGTTGAACTTTCTTTCGCATATTTTACATCTGCGGAAGAAGTGTGAGCGATAGCTTAATATATGAAAGTATTATCAAATACATTTGTCGTTCTGATCGCACATCCCTCCTTCGATTCTATCAAGCATTAATTTTATCTCGTATTGACTACGGGTGAGTTGTGTATGGATCAGCTAGGTCTTCTGTTTCACGCAGACTGGACATTGTTCATCCCTCTACTTTAAGAATATGTTGCTGCGCATTCCATACATCTTCCGTCCAGAGTCTTTTTGAAATTTGCGAACAACTGCCTTTAGCCCTTGGACGAATGCAGCAGTCTCTCAATTATTACGCTAAAATTATATATGACCCTGATCATCCATTACATTTATTCGGTCCAACTCCTAGTGAGAAGAGATTATATGATGCCAGACTTCTAGCATCCTAACTTCTCTCTCTCGAACAGAACTTGATTTGTTTTTGTCAGACCTATGCAATGCCCGCTTCACTAAAACGGATATATTATCACATCCACTTTGGTTTGATCCGCAGAAGTTTATTATTAATATATTTGCATATTGCTGAAAATCGGACACAAGTTCCACAATTTTCCAATAGCTCTATTTATCACATGTGTGTCAGTGTTCTTCGTACACGCCAATATTCACGGATGGATCAAAAACAACAGGTCATCTCCACTGTAGTGTTTTCATTAACAATATCTCTTATAATTACAGCCTTCGTGCATCCTGCTCCATCTTTACTGCTGAAGTAATTGCAATTTATAAGGCACTTCACCTCGTGAGTATTGTAAATTCTAATAAATATTGCATGTATGCTGACAGCTAGAGTGTTTTAGAAGCTTTGGATTATTGAAATAATTACTGTCATTCTGTTGTGTCCTAGATTTTCCAAGCATAGAATTCCCTTGCCGGCAAGGGCTATGAAATAATCTTCTGTTGGATCACAAGTCATGTAGGTCTTGAGGAAATGAAAAACACACACGTTTCACACACAGGCACTTGTTTGTGAGTGAATTAAATCCATGATGTGAAAAACCATATAGTATTTATCATATTTTAATTTCCTGAAAAGATTTTAGCATGACACGTTTACTTTTTTTTAATACTGATTTCTTGACATAATTTGATTTGCTGGGAGAACCACCCCACACAAATTTATTTGCCTTTTTAAGGGCAATAGGTTTTTTAAATTTCATTTGTAATTTATATGTTACATTTCATATTTGTAAATATATATAGAATTAAATTTTCATACTATTATATACAAAGATTTTTCTAAAAATTTTAATTTTGTTTGGTTTTAAAAAAATAAATGCAAAGTCTTGTCCCGCATGTCAATTTTTGGACCTTGTTTTATAAAGGAAAACCAAAACTTACGCGTACAGTCAGGCTGATTGGACATTATTTATACAATCGACAGTGATTGATGATAAAAAGGTTTTGATTGAGGATTTTGATGATGTCGTTCACAAAGTCACCGAAACACTTATAAACACACCTAATGTAGCAATTGCAAAATGTTCTTCTATATCACACAAGCCTTGCATACCATGGTGGAACAAGGAGTGCTAAGAAACTTATAAAAAACAAAGGAAATTCTGGGAGTTATTCCGGAGATATCCCACAACGAATAATCTTCCCCTTAGGGCTTTCCTTTCCTTAAGTAAACAAAGGTGTGATAATCCCGAGGTACCACAATGATCTGTCTTCTTTCTTTTCTTCTCTCCTTCTGCTTTTTCTTCCTCTTCTCCCTCATCGTGGTTGCCTCTTATGAGGTTGAGGGCTTCCCTTGAGAAGCTGTTGCCGCTCTGTTGCTATTAACTTCTCTTCGGGACCAAATCCCCCACTTGTTTGGCATGCGTAGAGACCCACGTCCCTATAAAGGAGGGTCCTGGTAATTGACGCCCCTAGAGACAAACATATTACTTTTGCCGCTGCTTCAGGTAAACGGGAGGTGTGTTGTGTACCTCAGCACATCAATCGGCTTTATGGATCAAGCAATCGGAACATCTGCTGGATGACTCGTTAAGGGCGGAGGCCATCTCAAGAATGCACTGTCAGCGTATATGACTTGGCTAGCATTGGTGCAGCTGGTCTGCATCCCCTTATTGCACTCGGTGGTGGGTCATGCGATCAGGTCCCGAATTTTTAAATTTTACATATGGAGAACAAAAATTTCACTTTTCTCCCACTGGAGCAGCAACTTGTAAACCTAAAGCCAAATTTCTTTATAATAAAAAGAAAAGAGGGAAACTTCACAACAGTGAGTCCCTTCCTACCTAATAGCAAAAGGAATATCGGGAATCGTTGAGGAAGTTAAGAAAGTTCAGAAGATGCGCTCAGGTGGCCTGCTTGTAGGGGCTGCATCGGACTCTTAAGCAGTAATACTGGCAAGTATAAAATCCTTGGCTAACTATGGTGTGACTGTCTCACCTCATGGCAACCTTAACTTTTCTTGTGGTGTAATCTTAGCAAGATACTTATTATATTCGCCAACTGAAGAAATTCTGGAAAATTTACATTTTGTTTTTGTTTCATTTGGTTGGTGGCGTAAGACGCATCACAGTCAGACTGGAAGGTTACCACAGTACATAACAGTCGCGTACATGAATTTACCAGTCAGGCTATATATCCCAATTACAGCACTTTGGACACTCAAGAAACGCTTGCAGAGGCAAACTCACCTGCGCTCGTTGCTTGGTGGTTGGCCAAAATAGCTCGAACAGCACAGCTAATGAGGTTTCTGCCAACTGTCATGGTGACCGTCGATCCTATTCTCAAAGTTGTCCTCAGTATTTACTGCAAAAAGAGATAAACACAGTTAAGGCTCAACAGAAATGTTCTTATCCTGAGGCGAGACGATTAATCACTTCACATACTCCTCAACCTGGAGTCAGTTATGCCACTGCAACCAGAAAAATCACCAAATCGAGCAGCACCCAAACTAAATCCTATTTTGTTTCCCCAGTGAAGTTACCCCAATTATCTGAAAAGGCAAAATTTTAAAAAACTCTTACTTTTTCTAAAAAAGCTATTTTCATTAAATCAAAAGCGGAGAAAGCTTCAAAACTAAATATTTCAAAAGAAATATAAAAAAATCAACCATTTTTACCTGTAGCATTTCCTCTTGCTTGGTGACTAACTCGGTGTCCTTGTATCCCTCGAACGACGATGTATCGTTGGATATAGATGACATGATTTACACCTCTGGGAAAGGAGCTCTTCAATTTAAAAAATAATTTTTATTGTTTCTTGGAACTGCCTTGGTTTGAGCTCACATCATGATGACATCAAGTCTCTACTATTAGCCTATAATACCGCAGTTTGGCACTTCAGAAAACTTTCCTGAAGTCAACCAATAATATTAAAATGTGTGAATTTAATTGCTTTATAAAAGATTGTGGTGACGATGGTGCAGTGTCTGGTGGTGTCTGTAAATTAACTTATTATAACTTCCCCAGCACTCTCCTTTGACTAAACACTAGACTACAGGCTGTAGCTGTGAGAATTCACGCAAAACGTTTGATTACAG
>JAPDSC010068425.1:731441-745321 GCA_026290005.1 Latrodectus geometricus
GGATGTTATTTACACAATTGGCAGTCGTTGATTATAAAATGGTTATGATCGAGGATATTGTTGATAACGTACATAAAGTCGCTGAAACAATTTTAGGCGCAACTCATACTACAATACCTAAAAGTTCTTCTACAGCGAAAAGGCGCTGCAAACCGCGGTGGAACAAAGAATGTCAACAAACTTATAAAACACAATGGAAGTTTTGGGGGTTATTCCAGAGATAAACGACAACACAACGGAGAATCTTATTGCGTTTAAGAGAGCAAAAACATTAACTCGCAGAGCTCGTTGCTCAAGTGAGAAGGAATCCTGGTCTCGCTATGTTTCATTAATAATATATTCCACATCCAGCTAGCAGTTATAGAGAAAAGTGAAAGCAGCCAATTTATGTGTGTGTGGTATTTATAGAGATTTGCAATTCCTATCTGAAAAACCGGAGCTGCTATATATACTCTTCTCCAATGGACATTGCTAACATCTTTGGTTAAACTGTTGCTAAAGTCTCGAGCATTGACTCTTAGAATCCTTAGGACTAAGAGTCGAGCTGGGCGAATGACAATCCGTTTCAACCATAGACAAGTTTTACCTTACAACTATGAATTTCTGATGTTATAATTGAAAAAAACTTTAAAGCAGGCCAATAAACCAAGCTCAGGACCTGATGGAGTTAGTTACCAAATGCATCGACATTTAAGTCCAAACTCCCTATTCAACTTTTTCAATAGTATCTGGACCGAAAATAAATTCCCATCAATTTGGAATAAAGCAACAGTAATTCTGGTCCTTAAGCCAGATAAGGGTCCTTCAGAACCTTCATTCATTCATTCATTGGTCGAACATTCATTATCGACCGATTTCTCTTACCAGTTTCCTTTGTAAAATTCTCGAACGTATGGTTAACTCCTGTCTCATGTATGTCTTAGAAAAAATAAATGTGTACATATTCATCAAAGTGGATTTTGTAAAGGAAGGGCACTCTTGTTTATATTACTTAATTAAAGACCTAAATTCGCAACGCCTTTGTGCGAAGGAAACCACTGGTCTCCATCTTTTTCGACATTGAGAAGGCATAAGACTGTACGTGGTGATATGGAATTCTCCATTCATTATAAGATTTTTGCTTTCAGGGTAATCTTCCGATATTCCTACAGAATTTGTTACGCTCCAGAATTAAGTCCGAAGGTCACCTTTTGTCCAATAATTCAATTCAAACCGAAGGTGTACCTCAAGACTATATTTTAAGTGTCATTGTTTTTAACTTATACATTATAGCTCTATTCTGCATCAAATTTTATCTCCAGTTTACAGTACACTTTATATTGATGACCTGAAAATATCTTGTCAAGAATCAAAATGAGATTAATTGAAAGACAACTACAAACAACTGTTACTAAATTATCTGCATGGTGTGTAGAGAATGGCTATGTACTGTCTCCTAGTAAGAGTAAATGTGTCCATTTCTGCAAAAAGACTAGCCTACACCAAGATCCTGTAATTTTTTGATCCTGTAACGCACCTATTCCTGAGGTCAATGAGATTAAATTTCTCGGAGTGACATTCGATCGAAAGTTGACATTTTTTACGCATGTTTCACAAGTAGATCATAACTGCAGCTGCGGAAAAAGTGCGAGCGATCGCTCAATATCCTCAAGGTTCTTCGAACACATCTTGTGATTCGGATCGCTCATCACTCTTTCAAGTCTATCAAGCATTAATTTTATCTCGTATTGACTACGTGTGCGTTGTGCATGGATCAGCTAGACCTTCTGCTTTACTCAGATTGGACACTGTTCATCACTCTGCTTTGAGAATATGTTTCGGAGAATTCCGCACATCACTCATACAGAGTTTTTATGCAATTTGCCAACAACTGCCTTTAGACCTGAGACGAATGCAGCAGTCTCTCAATTATTACGTGAAAATTATGTCTGATTCTGATCATCCATTACATTTATTCGGTCCAACTCCTACTGTGAAGAGATTATATGATGCCAGACTTCTAGCATCCCACCTTTTCTCACTCGAGCAGAATTTCATTTGTTTTTGTCAGACCTATGTAATGTCCGCTTCACTAAACCAGACATATTATCACATCCACCTTGGTATGATCCACAGATGGTTATTATTAATCCATTTGCTCGTTGCAGAAAATCGGACACAAGTGTCCCAATTTTCCATCAGCTCTATTTATCATATCTCTGTCAGTATTCTTCGTACACGCCAATATTCACAAATGGATCAAAAACAGCAGGTCATGACGGCTGTGGTGTTTTTTTTAACAATATATCTTATAGTTACAGCCATCATGCATCCTGCTCTATCTTTACGGTTGAAGTAATTGCAATCTATAAGGTACTTCAGTTCGTGAGTATTGTGAATTCTAATAAATTTTGCATGTATACCAGTGTTTCTCAACCCTTTAGTATTCATGACCCAATTTTCAATCATAATTTTCATCGTGCCCCCCCCCTCCCCAACGCATACAACAAAATGAACACAATAATAATGTATTTTGAGTATTTTGGCACTAAACCTAATATTAAACTTTACAAATTACCAAGAATACCGAAATTTATTGACATTTTGCAACACCGATCCTCAGCATTGAAAAAAAAGAATCCTATGCCTTTTTATTGCTCTTGAATCCCGCCATGTCAGGTATTCGCGCGGTTTCACGAGAAGTTTCGATTTGTCTGGTCAGCTTAAAAGTTAAGTTAGGAGCGTACGCAGATGTAAACAAATGTTTTCTCATAGGGAGAAGGAGAAAGTTCTATGACGCCAATTTGAATTCCAGACAATCTCATTCGATTCGATCCTTCTATCGTTATTCAATCTATTATGAATGTGTATGTTGTTTACGTTTACGCCAGCGAGCTTCCCTGTACCCAGCTCAGAAGAGCTATACCAGAGTGATGGAAGCCGCTGGAGAGAAAAACGGGGTAACTGCAGGAGGGACGCCCATTTTGCTACCTCGTGCTCTCAAGCATAGACACCGTAATGGACAATTTAAATGAAATTAACAAAACATTACAAATAATAAGGGAAATATATACAGGTATGTGTACAAAAGTTATGTAATAGAACAATATTATAGTAAAATTTTAAAAAAATGAAAAACTGTGATTGGTGAATTACATAAAACAAATGTTGATAGGAGCATAACAAAATAGGTAGTTAAAAGAAATAGATAAGGAGTTCAAAGAGCTTTACAAAGTAAAAAGCAGAGTTTTAAGTAAATAGGTGAGGCAGGAGTTTGATATGACATAGGATTGGGAGCCGTTACTAGCTGATATCGTCATGGAACCAAGTAAAAAGTCCTTCTTGAATGATTAGGAAGTCCACAAGCTGGTTTAACTTTCTCCTGGAAATCTTGTTGTTGAGGATTGCTTTCTTCCAAGTCACTAACCACCTGGGTTCTGGGCATGACAGATGCCAGGAAGCAGTTAATGGGCAAACCGTGATGTAATGGAGAAGATGGCCTACGTCTCCACAGGTACAATTAGATGAGACTGCAAGATTAAATCGGTGGAAGTATGTTGGAAATGGGCCATGACCAGACATAAAAAGAATTTCATTTCTTGTCCAGTTTAATGGCTTCATTGAGACAGAGGGTTCCACCTCATGAATCAAGCGTCCTGTCGTGGAATCAGTCCAGTTTTGTGTCCAGTTCTCAAATATCCATTTCCGGCATTCTTGTTTGAGATGACAGCGTGGGAGGGGAACAATGAGAGGCTGGAGCGAAGAGAAGGCCGCACTCTTCGCTTCCTTATCAGCTTCCTCGTTCCCTTCTGTGCCAGCATGGGCTTTATTCCATTTTAATTGGATGGAGAAGAAGTTGGTCAGTTCAGCTTGGATAAGCGAACCATAGGACTAGTTGTTGTTGGATTTTAGATAGATTTCAGGACTGCTTGGCTATCTGACCAAATAGTTACAGGAATTTTCTGTTCTTTGGCAAACTTGACAGCTTCTTTGAGGGCAATGACCTCTGGCTGGAAGACAGAATTCTCTTTGCGGAGTTTCTGCTACCACGTGTGGATCTTAGAGCTGTTTAGATAGGCTACAAAGGCTGTACCTGCACCTTCATCTAGTTTTGATCCGTCTGTAAAAGTGTGCAGAGTGTCCAACGGGAAGTGCAGGGAGGCTGCCTCATCGTCTATTGTGATGAAATTATCGGTTTTAAAAAGGCCAGGATGATTTGTTTCCAGACTAAGTTTCACCTCAACATCAGATGGAGAAGGGAGAGGAGGATCTAGGCATTGGATTCCAGCTTTAATGAAGTTGATAAGCTTTGCTTCTGCTTCTATTTTCAAATGAAGTGAGGGAAGACCGGTAATAGTTTGTAAGGCTGAGGTTGGCGTGGTTCTGAAGGCACCAGTGATGCTGAGGAGGAAATTTCTCTGAATGGAGGAGAGCTTCTGAGTTAACTTAGACGTGAGTGAAGTTCCCCAAATGGCAGCACCATAGCAGATCATGTGCTCGATTACTGTCTTATAGAGCATTATCCGGTAATGTTGGTTAATGCCCCACTCATTTCCTGTGATACTGCGTAGTTTTCCTAGCAGAAGAAGTGCCTTATTTCCTTGGGATATGATATGATTTTTGAAGTTAAGTTTTTTATCCAGGATCACTCCTAGCAACTTGATATCGTTAGATTTTTTCAGTCTGTCGTTTCCCCAAAGTATCTGTGGACCACGCTGGAGCTTTGCAATGAGCATGAATTTCATTTTCTCTAGAGAAATACATAGATGGTTATCATCAACCCACTCCTTGAAGAGTTTAAGGGCTAGTGTTGAAACCTTTCCTAGCTTCTTTTCACTTTTGGCACCTACTACGAACGTAAAATCGTCCGCGAAGGCCTGGATGTGAATTTGGCTGTTTGGGTCAATATCTTTGCCAATATTGCCCCAGTTAAATTTCAAAGGTTTATCTGCTAAAACATTCCAAAGGATCGGGCCACTACAAGACCCTTGTGAGCCTCCTATGGATTGGCTTCTAGAGGCAAGACTCATATTAGTCTGTAGTAGAACTGTTCTGTCATTAAGGTTACTGATGAGAAGTTTTGTAATATTGGCTGAGCTATTGGTGGCTCAAAGTTGTTCCTTAAGTTTATAATGATTTATATTGTCAAAGGCACCTTTGATGTCTACTGTAATAACTGCTGTGTGGAGTTTCTGGTTACGAAAGATTTGAATTTTTTTAGTGAGTGTCAAAAGAGCATCATCGACAGAACGTCCTTGTCTGAAACCAAATTGGTTTTGATAAAAGAAGCTGCGATTTTCCAGTTGGAAAGACAGTCGCTTTGTGGCAAGTTTTTCAAGTACTTTCGCAAGAGTTGGTAAAAGGAAGATAGGTCTATAAGAGCTTACAGTAGACTTATCTTTGCCTTCTTTACGGAATAAAATTATGAGGCCAACTTTAAAACAGCGAGGGAAATAAGAAAACAATAAACATTTGTTGAACAAACAATGCAGGATGTTGAGGAAAAACCTGTTGATTGTTTGAATAACTATATTGTCAATCCCGTCAAAGCCTGGAGCCTTGCCTTTTCTCAGGGTGTTAATAACTCTTGCTATTTCCTGGTTGCTGAAGGGAACGTCATCTGCCGCAGGACACAAAGGCCTGGTTGTGGGGGGTGGGAAAGAGTTTTGCTAGGACATTAACTGCTACTTCCAGATCACTTCCCTTTTAGCTGCCAGTAGAATCAACAAAGAGATTTGAAGGAGGAACGACTTCTCTGAAGACTGCCTTATACACTTTGCCATAGGGAGAACTTACAGCACTGCAGAATTCCTACCAGTTTTTCTTTTTTGTGCTTCTAAGATGTCTCGTGTAAATTGCCCGTTTGGCCTTATACTGCTGATAGAACCCATCTTTATCTTCTGCTGAGGCCCTTTGATAATGCCTCCTGAACGCTCGAAAGTCCTTTCTTGCGATCTGGTGAGGTTGTGTCCACCATGTGGGGGTGGAAATTTGGCTCCTTTGATTTTGAAACAAGAGTTGCAGCAAGATGTGATGGTGGCTTGAAAAGTCGAGGCGGCTTTTTCTAGGTCGTAAATATTGTGGCTGTTAGAAATGGAGTCGGTTAAGCTGGTGATTTGACATTTGAGGAGTTTGCAAAATTTATTATGTCCACCGAATATAGTTTTATATCGTTTAAATTGAAAGGAGGTAGTTCGGTTGTTAAAGATAATCTTTATATATTTAACGTGTATCTTGTATATATTTTCGTGTAATTGCAATTTACATTATTAAATACTCACGGCAGCAAACTTATACAGAATCATGGATAAATTTTTTAAGATGCGTAAGAGAGCATTAGACGATAGACAACCATCAACAAGTTCCCAGACGAGCGTGGCTCTAAAAATAAAATCAAGAAAATATTCTCAAGAATACTTAAATTTTGGGTTCACTAGTACTGAAGTAAATGAAGAAGAAAGGTCCCTGTGTATCAGTTGCTCAAAAATGTTGTCGGCAGACGGCATGAAACTTAATAAACTTAAGCGACATTTAGAAACACTTCATAGTGAGTACGTAAACAAACCTAGAGAATTCTTCGAATTAAAATCATATGAAAAGCAAAAATCATTGTTTAAAAAACTTTGTCTGTGAATGAAAAAGCTTTAACTGCCTCTTACAAAGTTTCATGTAAAATAGCCAGATACAAAAAGCCTCACACCATTGGTGAAGAGCTTATTTTGCCAGCCGCAATTCAGGTTGTACAAATTATGTTTGGAGATAATTTTGCAAAACAATTGCAGTCTATTCCTCTTTCAAATAATACTGTTACCCTTCGAATTGCTGATATAGCTGAAGATGTAGAGTGTCAGCTTTTGCTAAAGTTGCGTGACAAATTGTTTTCAGTACAACTGGATGAGGCAACAGATAGTAATAAAGATGCTCATTTCATTGCCTATATTAGGTTTTGTGATGATTTGTCAGTAGTAGAATAATTACTTTTCTGCAAACCAATAGAACTCAAAGCAACAGCACTCGCATTATTTGCTATTTTAAATGATTTTATAAAAGAGGCAAACGTAGAATGGAAACATTGTGTCCGAATATGCATCGATGGTGCTCGTTCTATGTCCTGAAGATTCCAAAGTATTCAAGCACTTGTGAAACAAAAATCGCCACAGTGCTTCTGGACACATTGCATGATCCACAGAGAAGCTTTGGCTTCCAAAGAAATGAGTCCTGGTTTGAATATTGTGTTAACTACGGTTGTAACCGTAATAAATTATATAAAAATGAGACCCATGAAATCAAGAATCTTTTCCGCACTTTGTAAAGACATGGGTGCAGTACATTCAGTGTTACTATTTATTGCGAGGCAAGATAGTTATCACGAAGGAAATTTTTGCAACGTGCAAATTGAGAGAAGAAATCGCCCTTTTCACGGAATTCTCTGTAGGATTTCTAACTTTGGCTTTCGGGATAATCAGCCGATTAAATTTGTTATTAATTTAATAAGTTGTTTTAATTTAATAAGTTAATTATTAAATATGTCGAAATGTATTTTGTTTTGTATGTGTGTGGGGGGTTCTTTCCTTTCAGTCACTTGATCGATTATCTTAAATAACATTTTCTCTTGAATATGCTCGGGGACCCATTAGTGTGCTCGCGTCCCCCTTAGGGGTGCGGCCGACAGGTTGAGAGCCAGTGGTGTATACAGACAGCCTGAGTGTTTTAGAAGCGTGGGATCGTTGAAATATTTTTTCTCATCTTATTGTGATATCATCCTATTGTAAATTTATCTATTTGGCTATGTAGCTGAGATAGAGCCAAACGAATTGCCGCGATTTCTCCATCAAAAGAAGAACCCCGTCCCAGAAGGGCATAAAAGAAAAAAGCTTAGGAGAAAACTCCGGCACCAGCATTTGGTCCGTTTGACAGGAGGGATCCATCGGTTAAGATCCGGAGCCCCTCTGACTCAGGATAGTAGCTACTCAACATCTCGTAAGCCAGGACTCTCAAAATAGTATGATCCATATTACTTTTATTGACACTTTGACCCAGGTCAAGATTGATGCAAAATTGTTTCAGTTTTATTGGATTTTGAGGTGGTACAATATATTCAGGTTCATAATTTAAGTCGAGAAAATTTTTTAGGGGTAAAACTCCCGGATGAAGGCCTTTTTCAGTCTTTAAATTTCTATTTAGGTCTCGGCTGGCCTCGTTCCAAAGTGAAAAGCAGATTATTTAAAATTCTAGTTTAGAGAGTGAAATTAATGTGTTTAAAAAAATTTAACTTTTATAGTGTTATAAGTCAATGAAGCATTTAACTAGATTAATAGAATGTGTATTTAAAGTTGAATTCAAAACACCATATAAATGTAACATTTTATTAAATAATTTTTTCATTTCATTCTGAAATCTAATTTATCTATGGCATAAACAATTTTTAGTTCAGGATATTTGAAGTACATCAGTAACATTGGCCAAGGCAGCATATATTTTTACAGCATCTAAATGAAAATAAACATTTTGAAATTTCAAAGTAAAATCATTCAAAGCCAATAACGGTAAAGACACAATCTGCTGAATTTTTCAGTTATTAGATTTCTTTAGTATTATTATTAAGAAAAATATTAAAAATCAATTAAAATAATGTATCAATTTGTGAAGAACATTTATTTTAATTATTAAACTATATTAGAATATATTAGTATTTATATTTCTTTAACTCTATACTTAAAAAATATTTTATTGAAAAAACATCCTAATTACAGGAAATTATGAGGTATCTATGCTAATTTTCAGAAATTTCTTTAAAATTTCTAATTAAATTCTAAATTTAAAGTCACAGGAGAAGAGAAATGAAATTATATACACCATATAGTGAAACAAAATAAAACAGGAAAGTATAAATTTAAAATATTTTTAATTATTCACTAACAAAATTTATTATGGGATTCTGTGCATGTGGATAGTATAAATCTTATTATTCTCCATATTACTTATCAAAGCACTAATAATCTAAACTTGCCTTAAGAATTAAAATTATTAATATTAATGTATATTCTTTATTTTAATTTTTCAAGAAGTCTATATTTTAAACCTCTATTCATAAATGCAAAACCTGTGGAATTATGGATAACACTCATTATATAAAAACTATTTCATTATATAAACTATTGAATTATATATTTCATTCTACAAGTTTTTTTTTTACTTATAACTATTTTTTGGCAAATAATGAATGAAAACTTTTCAGCACCTATGAAATTTTCTTTATTATGAACGATACCATTTTTCCTCTAAAAACAGAGTGTTTTGAGTTTTTTTATCAACAAGATAAACAAAATACTTCAATGGAATTTGAATTCTGGTACTATTTATCGAATTTCAATAAATAATATACTATTACTTATCAGTGGAATAGTTACTAATACTGGTAACACTCAACTTTTTAGAATATCTTCCACAGAAATTTGTGAAATTAAGATGACTGATTTAAAAATTAATAAATTTACAGTATTCTTATCAAATATTCTGTTAGTTTCAAATTGAGTTAATTGGGGACACATGATACATCTCGATTCGAGGAGTACCTGCAGAAAGACATAAATTCTGTTTAGGGAATTTCGAAGCATATTAATTTCTGACCTAATGTAATGTGCTGCATCTAAAAGATCTGGAACTGTTATAAATTATGCTTTGTCATTGGAAAATGGCTTTGTCATTAATGTGAGATAAATAAATAGTAAGTCAAGTACAATGTTCCCACTTTGCTGTTGTTCCATTTAACTCATTACTCATCTAGTTCCAAAAACTTATAGTTTATACATGATTTACTGCATGATTACGTAGTTTAGATTTTAACAGGGAAAAACATAAACTTAATTTTTGAGAATCCTACTTCATTATAAACTAAAAAGAAATAGAAGCAAATAAAGAATAGAAGAAATAAAATAACATAACTAGATATTTTGTATATTTATGTCTCAGTTTCACCACAGCCAATTTTATGACAAGCCCAATTAGAGCCATGGGAATTGCGTCATGATATAACAAGATAATAATAAATTTTTATATTTTACATAAAAAAACAATTATATTCATAAAATTATGTGCAGTAAAATTGTTTTCAGTAATTCTAATATGTAAGTATCATATATTTTGTGTTTATACCAAAATAAACAGAACTCCGAAGAATTTGAAAGAAAAAAACTACTACGTATTGAAATTTCAGTTTAAACATAAAAGCATGAAGTTCTACAAATACTACATAGAAAAGTAAATATTGTGTAACATTTTAATTATAATGTATCATACCTACTTAATAAAAATACAAACATGAAATTAATTCAATAAAAAACTGAAGTAAAATTTACATTAAATATTTATAAATGGTATATTGATATATAAATTTTTAAAAAAATCACTTTTGTTTGATTTCAATTAAAATGTAGAAATGTGAGTTTAACAGTATAGCACATAAAACTGTGAACATCTTAAAATAATTTAAGCACCATAAAGTGATGCATTACAAAATATCTCATAAATGGATTAATTATAAAATTATCTAAAATGCTAGAAAACTCCGTAAATTTAATATTGAAGAAAGAGAGGAGTTGGAACACTTCTCATCTGCATTCTTGATTGATGACATATTTAGAATGGATAAAATACTATAGAAATAAAAAACAATAACTTTCAAAAATTGTAAAAATAAATATTAATATTTTAGACATAAATGACAATTTTAAAAAGGAAAATAATGTCAATTGTTTTCTAGAATGAAAAAGTATTCCGGAACCAAATGTTATATCTCTTAAAGGAATTACATTGAGATAAACTTCAGAATTAAATTCAGTGTTAATTGTTTTCAGCTAATTATGAACACTGTAATTAGAATTTCAAAATGAAATGTTATTATTTTATATATAAGCTACTCAGAGCTCAACATCTCAATATAAGTTTTCTTTCATTCCATGTAACCAGTTTCAATTCAGCCCTGAGCCAAAATTCAATGAACAAACACAATAATTTCATGTAAAAAAAACTAATTTTAAATTTCCTTTTCTAAAATATTTATTAATGTATATATATTTTAGAGAGAGATATCTAAATTTTCATGTTTTGCTTAGATATTAGAAAAACAAGTCACATTTTCTTGCCAACTTGGATTGTGTACATTTAAGTTATAGAGTATCTATAACAAATATTAATTTCAGGAAATAATAATTAACAAATATTAATTTCTTCCATCCATAAAAATATTTTAAGACCAAACTGTTAAACTTATCGTTTTCTTATAAAGGCATAAATAATGATAAAATAATATGTACCAACAATAATTATTAAAAAAATCTTTTACTGGTGATTTACTATGGAACTATCAAGAATTTAATTAAATTAACTCTTTCCCAAAATTTATTTACTCGTTAACAAAACTTATTTAACTTTTATTTTTGATCTTTAGCCAGCTTATCTATTCATGGTTTTAATCTAAAAGAAAAATTATCTTGAACACATTTCCTAGGTGTGAAAAAATTCTATGTTGTTTATAAAGAATGTAAAAACGTTCAATCCTCAATAAAAAAAATTACGATTCAAAAAACATTTTCACATTAAAATCTTCTTTTTTACATTTTCACTATTATAATCACTATTATAATCAAATAAATGAATACATACATAAAATTTTAGAAAAGATACTTAAAAGCAATAATTAAGAATACAAATGCAAAGTCACCAATAAATTATTAGAAGTTTGTAGAATAATTTTCTTCACTTCAAATGTATTTTTAAATTAATTAAAGCGAAAAAAATCAGTATATCATAATTATAAATCACATCTAAATTATTTTTATAATATATATATATATATATATATATATATATATATATATCAGATAAATATCCAGATTACATCCACTACGAACGTCCAGTAGACTTCTATTTTTAATCCACACATATCCATGAATTAATGTCCATACATTGACGTCTAATGAACGTCTATTAGACAGCCATAGTGGTCAACCAGTAAGTATCCAGTGAACATCCTTTCATGGACGTCCATTTATCATCCATGACGTCTATTGGATATGGTGGACCTTTCGTGGACGTCCATAAGACGTACCTGGTTGTATGGGTAAGTTTTTCAAATATGGCCACATTGTACAAATTTCTTCCATGATCTGATTACTAAACTCGAGATCTTTGTCACTTTGACGTACACTGGAAGCCACTTATAGAAAAAATGTCGTTTACATGAAGTGCAGCTTCTTCTACATGTTTGCATTCTTAGAGCGTGTACTAACGAATTTCGTCAAGTATCTTGATTTTCAAATATGAATTAGAAACCTTTATCTCTGGTTGCAACTGCATATCAATTAAATCAACTTGCATCTTCAGTTCATCTCTTTGAGGATTATTGGCCTAACAAGTCTTTTATTTATTTATTTATTTATTTTTTTTTTTTGAGACTTTTAACAACTTTCACATAAGTTTAATTAAATCATCACTCCTTCACTTGTAGCATTTTTGTACTTTTTAAAGTTCTGTAACATCCTGTTTCTATCACTAGAGCTTATTGATAAATATGCTTCATGAATTATGGTAAAATGTATTGAAATAATATCTCAAATAACTCTATTAAGTATCTTGTTAGAGCCGAAAATGAGCTTCAGCCCTCAATAGAAACTGTTAATAACGCTTCTGATAAAACCAGCAGTGAAATAGAAAATGATTCGAATTTGAAAATTAGCGGTCCATCGATAAATGTCTGTTTACCTGCAATTAATTTTGTGATTTAGAATGAAATAATTCATTTTAACCAACAGATATTTTTAACTAGACAAGAACAAGTAAGAAACCGTGTAATAAGTGCTAAGGTAAGTTTAGAATCACAATTATAAAAGATGTATGTGTTGAAAGTTTTGAATCGTAAATTTTATTCTGGTAATGTTAGTGATACAGTGAAATTACGAATACCACATGTAGATTGATCAAGAAGTTATCTAAGAAATTCATTAGAGATGGAAATAGAAGTTTAAAACACAGACATTTATATCTTAGGAACAAAACAAGGAACGTTTTCACAGTGATATACCAGAAATCAGTTCACAATTTATGAAGAAAAATTTATTTGTCTGTGATTTTTCAGATCAAACATTATCATTTTAAGATTGTGTTCTAATTCTTTTTCTGAATGAGGGGATCATCTCTTTCTGAATGTCAGGGATATTAACGATGCGTTTGCCAGGAAGAGTGTAAATCTGATAAGTGTAAATGTAAGAAATTTGTAAAATTGTAATTCTAAATGTCACAATATATAGTCTGATGTACCTAAATAAATCTACTTCCAAGTAAATATTTCCAAGTCTTTTAGTTAACAAGTCATTAAAATTATCTAGAAATGCTGAATATTTAATTTAAAGTATTTTGCTTAGATAAAAGTAAAGTATTTAGAAAAATAATAAGCTAGT
This sequence comes from Latrodectus geometricus, assembly GCA_026290005.1. NCBI lineage: Eukaryota > Metazoa > Arthropoda > Arachnida > Araneae > Theridiidae > Latrodectus > Latrodectus geometricus. The sequence goes on from JAPDSC010068425.1 coordinate 744,878, forward strand.
TTTTTTTTCAGTAATTTTGATTATATTGCATTTCTCAACTACAAATATAACTTATACTATTATCTAACATATTTGTCTTAAGACAACTACTGAAAGTATAGTACAAAAACGGCACTTTTCTTTATATTTTTTAATTGAAATATCATTAGTCTTATTCTAAGTCATCGTGATGTTCTTCAAATTCTTAAGAATGAAATGTTTAATGTTACTTGAAAATATTTACATTTTCTAATTAAGATATCGTTACCATAACAAATATAATTGGAATTTATTATATCCTCCATTATGAGTTGGGGATTTTATAAACTAACCTGTAAATGTGAAAAATATTCAATAATTTATCGCATTTACTTAACTTAATGGCGGTTATGAATAATCACCGGTTACTATACATAATCTCCAAATTAACCACTTTTACTATAACGTATAACATTTAATTTAACT
>JAPDSC010068425.1:765321-798998 GCA_026290005.1 Latrodectus geometricus
TAAATTTGAATGTCAAGAAACTAATTCAGAATGTTCCAACTAGGTGGCATTCAACATATCACATGTTGGATAGATTTGTTGAATTAGAAAAAGCTATTAAGACAGCAATGGCTTTAATTGAATCAAATGTTTCCCCTCTTAATCAAGATGACTGGAAAATTGCCAGAGAATTAATTAAAGTTCTTAAGCCATTTGAGGATGTTACAAAGATTATAAGTACAGAAAAGTATGTCACGACATCTTTAGTTATCATCATTTCAAATGGCTTAGAGAAAACGTACGACGAGCTTTGTAAGGAAAATTTTCATCCGCAAACTAAAAAAGTACTAGCAAAAATCCAGGAAAAAATAACAGAAAAATTTAAAAAAAATAATAAAAGTAATACACTTTTAAAGGCAACATTTCTCGATCCTAGATTTAAAGATATCATTTTCAAACCCCCAATTAAAAATAGCGTTAAAATAATTATGATAAATTTAGTTACCTCAAAAATAAATGGAAATAATGAAAATAAACATAGTGTTAACGTTTCCACGTGGTTATCTCAATCAAATGATCAATCTTCTGTGTGGAACTATTTTGACTTGAAGGCTTTGGAATTTAAACCTTCAGGATGTTCTTATTCAAAGTCCATTATTGAAGTCCAGAGATACCTTGACGATCCTTTGTTATCAAGAAATCAAAATCCAATGAAATGGTGGGCTGAAAAAGCTATGTTTATCCACATTTGAGTTTGTTAGTTAAAGAAATATTTGCTGTTACAGCAACTTCTGTTCCAAGTGAACGAATATTTTCTAAAGCAGGCCAAATTTTAAATGAATGACGAACTAGATTATCATCAAAAAAGCTAAAAATTCTTCTTATTTAAACAGTAATAGTTATTTATCCATTAACTAAAGCCCTTAATATATTAAGTATTTCACTATTTTTTTCACCTAATTTTTGCAGTTATTTGTTTTATTCACATCATGTATTAACTTTTGGCATAATACAAAAATTTGTCTTATGTAACTATTTTCCATGCTTATGTGATATCTAGTAAAAATATTTATTTGGAAAATAAATTGTGTGATACTTTTCATTTAAAATCTTTTTTTCATACGAAATATCAATTTATTTTAGTTTCTGTAAACGAAAAAAGATTGCATATAATATGAATTTTTGTTGCTATTTTTCTTTAACTTCATGCTAAATTTTTTTTAACTATGGTTTGATGTAAATATGATTATTTTTTTAAATTCCTCCATTGCTTTATTTCACTGTATTTGGTTTTAAAATATAATTATGAAGTTTAGAAATTTGCAAGCAAAATTGTTTTGTATTTTTTAATAATTAATAAGTTTTAAATAAATATTTTCATTCTATATCAAAATAATTTACATAGCTGAATAAAATTTCACACAATGAATTTTTATTAAATTGTAAAAATTCTTTGATGCAGAATAAACATATTTATTTTAACCTTGTTAAATACATATTTTGTATTTTATTTTGGTTTCCAGGTTTTTTAAATTAAAATAAAATGTTTAAATTAAAACTTTTATCGTTATCTTATTTATTCTGCTATTTTTTTTAATTTTGATCAATATAAGCATGTATATTTTTTATTCTTTGTTTAGTTTTGTCATTGTTTGTTAATTACCTTGAGTTTAAAATATTGGAAAAAAGTTCTTTTACATTTTTTACGATGCAATTAATTTTTATTCGTATAATGTGAGTATTGATTTGAACACAATAAAGGCATATTTATATTAGTATAAAATTCTGAAATGAAAAATAAAATAAATAAATTAAGTCAGTTTTAACTTTCCTTCTTTATTTATACCAAAAGTGTATTTTCTAAACTATGGATTAATGTAAATAAAATATATTTATTTTGTTCCTCATTTGTATTAAATATTACATAAAATTTAGATTTTTTGTAAAACTGTTTTATATTTTTTGATATTTACAGAATTTTAAAATAACTATTAAAGTAACTTTAATATAGAATGATCATATGTACAAGTCGACGATGTTGTATCCATGCGGGGTGCATCTTTAGCATCCAAATACCCTAACGGAATCGACGAAACAAAAATTGTACATAACTGGTTGTTACAGTCTTATATAGGACGATAAACACCTTTCACAATTTTAGCCACCCGGCTATCTTTTTCGCCGTTACAAGAGAAAAACGAAAATGTATCGAATTTTCTGTTTGTTGTCTTCCATTTTTAAAACCTTGTACTCGTAACTAAATTAATCAAACAAAAAACCGCAAGAGGATATTTTAGTGTCAAATGTCACCTTTCCAACGAGCATAAATCTGAAATTGTTTGATAGATACCTCACGAAATATCGATCACTACAGACGTCTACCGAAAAAATAATGGATTACTTTTTCCCCAACCTAATATATTAGCTTCCTTTTATAAATAATAAAGAGATTTTTTTGTATTTAATAAAATAATATTCAAGCATACTGTGTTTGTTTTTAATTTCACTCTATAAAAGAAATTTAATTAAAAATTATTAACATTTAGTGAAAAGGGTGTGCAAAAAAATTTGGAATTTTTTTTCATACAAAGGAAGGTTATTACATTCAAAACCTTCCTCTACTTACAATCAAATTTTTTTTAAATGGACTAAAATGATATAGATGAGTGACATGTATGACAAAAATAAAATTTCTAATCTTGAAAGAAATTTAAGTAATTAAATAATTTATAACTTATTTCCCAGCTTGTAAAGAATATCAAAAAAATAAACATTCAATGTGAATTGGATGTTTTATCTGCTTTGAATATTCAAAAATATTTCCTCAATTGAGAAGCTTCAATTTGATCATGATCTTCTGGATATTCATGTCATCCAACTAATTGAATTGTAATTAGGTAAGCATTATTTTGTTATCCAGGTTAAGCATTATTGTAAAAATACTTTAATATAATATGATAACCTTTTATAAATAATCAAGAGATTATTTGTATTTGATAAAATAATATTGAAGCACATACTGTGTTTATTTTTAATTTCACTCTATAAAAGAAAATTAAAAATTATTAACATTTAGTGAAAAAGGTGTGCAAAAAAATTACATTTGGAGGTTTATTACATACAAAGCCTTCCTCTACTAACAATCACATTTTTTTTAATGTACTAAATTATATAGATTAGTGACATTTATGACAAAAATAAAATGTCTAATCTTGATTAATAACAAAAACTATTTAATAACATAAATTATTTTTATGTTATTAAATCACTTTTATAACTTATTTTGCAGCGCGTGAAAAATGTCAGAAAAATAAATATCAATGTGAATTGGATGTTTTATCTGCTTCGAATATTGAAAATATATTTCTTTAATTGAAACTTCATTAATTTGATCATGATCCTCTGGATAATCATGACATCTAACTAATTAAAGCTGTAATTAAGAATTATTTTTTTACCCGTGTTAAGCATTATTGTAAAAATACTTTAAATTATGTGGACTCTATGATTATATACAAAAGGAATTCTTTTTAAAAGTCAATAATATGTTAGCCTCCTTCTATAAATAATCAAGAAATGTCTTGTATTTAATAAAATAATATTCAAGCAAACTGTGTTTATTTTTAATTTCACTCTATAAAAGAGATTTAATTAAAATTGTTAACATTTAGTGAAAAGGTGTGTAATAGAAATACATTTAGGGATTTATTACATTCAAAACCTTCCTCTACTTACAGATACATTTTTTTTAAATGCACTAAACTATATAGATGAGTGACATGTATGACAAAAATAAAATTTCTAATCTTGAAAGAAATTTATGTAATTAAATAATTTTCATAACTTTCTTCTCAGCTCATAGAAATGTACATATTCATTACAAATCATACATTTTATTTCACACAAAAAAATATATTCTGTACAAATTGTTTTTTTTTATGAAATATCTATTCTAATTTATTAGAAGCTATTCTTTGCTATGCATATCAAAATATTGGTGCATGTGCAAATTGTACCATTACTGAGCATGCGTAGAATTATTCGTTTATTTATGAATCACTCAACGCGTTCTTCCCAACTAGCATTTCAGGCTCCAACCTAGATGGTGGCAATGGCTTCAATCGGACCTAATATATTTGATATGATATGCCTCCTCTACTACTCTTAACTCTGTGGATACAATGAAGTAGTTTAAAGCTAAAATTTCCTTTTTAACTTAAAATGGCCTTTTAAGTTTTAAAATCCACATGTATTAGCAATTTTATTAATCCAGAATAAATATCAATTATTATACTGGCTAAAAAGCTGAAACATTAAACCATATTTCTTTAACTTCGTGGAAGCAAATTTATCTCGACATTCATGAAAAATATTGCATATTCTTAATCATTAAAATGACAATATAGAAAACTGAGTTGTTATACACATATTTACTTGCAAAAAACAAATACCAATGTATTATTAAATGTTTATTCAATATAAGTACAATTTATATAGAATAAATTCTAAAATAAATTAACCCTTTCCAAAAATTACAAACTCATATAAGTACTAATAAATTTTTTAAAGTCACTTATGTAAATTTTTTTTTTTTTTTTTTTTTTTTTTTTTTTTTAAGAAAAGCATTGGAATTAAGGCAAAACACTTGTCAAATAACAAGAAAGGACAATAAAATCTATAAAATAAAAACAAAAATCACACAATATAAAAGCATTGTAAGTACTATTTGAAAGTGCAGACAAAAATATGTAAATGGGCCTAAAAGAAATAGTAATTATATATTATGCGGGCTAAGATAATATTGAATAATATGTTTAACATAGAAATATTTTTAAACATACTATTTTTCAAACAAATGATGAGAAGTCAATAATTTAAAAAAAAAAAAAAAAGAAACTCAAATTCATATATTCAAAGTTCAAAAATTCATAATATATACTTCTCTTCATTTCATTAATTTGAATCTTTTACTTTTTTAATCAAAATACAAAAGGCAATATAACAGAATGCAGCATACAAAACTTACAGAAAATATTATATATGCTTTTAAAATAAACATTAACTGAATTCCATAATATAATTAAATTCAAAAATGATTAATTTAATCACTTTATGACTACAAAATATAATCACTCTGTTGCCTTATGAAAACAACTTTTACTGAATCGCATAAAGATTTCCAAAGAAATTTTTATAAAAGCAGTATTTTATAATCGTTTTATATATTAAATGGAAGTGACAGACAAAGTAGAAGACACATGTAAACACATTATACAAACAATCATGCAGAACGAAAACTTTTATTCAACAAGATAAAAATTAAAAACTAAATTGCATTTTAAATTCCACATGCATCACTAATAAATGAGACAATAAGTTCAACTTCAATTAATGCAGCTAATCTTTAAAATATTTTTTCACTCTAATAAAGACAACTTTTTTATACATTAAAAATATAGAAGTCAGTATTAAATACATTAGTAACTAGAATAACATATACTGAATAATCTAAATAGCAACCAAGTGGGTTTCAGAAAAGTATTATTAAAAACGAAAAACAAATACTTTTATATTAAGTATGTTGTGCTCTTTTTCTGTTTTAATGTATGAAAATTTAAGATAAATAAAGAAAATCTGTATGAAATAAACTTTGCTTAAATGCACAACTTACTTTTTATCATCTTTTAGCTACTTTAATTATTTTTTACCTGTAGAGCGCATTTTTCTTCCTCATTCCAGTTATTTAAGATTACAATTTAATATCATAAATAATACAATACTTGTATTGAAGACTTACATTTCTAAAGTTAAAATAGAAACCTTTTCTTGCTAATTTATGGTTATTTTAAGGTTTCTTTATTAATTTTACATAAAAAAATTAACATAATTTTTGAAACAGAATTATAAAGAAAAATTTAAAAACCAATAAGATGTTACGGGACTAATTAAATAATAAATGTTAAATTCTAAAACTGCTTCTCTAAATTATTTTACACCAATTTTCATAAATTTATTCATATCATGTAACCAAAATCAAATCAAGTGCAGTAAATACAATTAAAAATTAACATTTAAAATTCAAAGATTACTTTACAAAACTCTTCCAACTTAGTTACAGGATTTCAAAGTGTATTAACTTTGATACATGGAGACAATTTTCATTCATCAATATGTTTTTAATATATTATCTATAATATTAGGTTGGGGAAAAAATTATCCATTATTTTTTCGGTAGACGTCTGTAGTGATCGCTATCTCGTGAGCTATCTATCAAACAATTTCAAATTTATGCTCATTGGAAAGATGACATTTGACACTAAAATATTCTCTTGCGGTTTTTTGTTTGATTAATTCAGTTATGAGTACAAGGTTTTAAAAATAGAAGACAACAAACAGAAAATTCGATACATTTTAGTTTTTCTTTTATAATGGCGAAAATGCTAACCAGGTGGTTAAAATTGTGAAAGATGTTTATCATCCTATATATGACTGTAACAACCAGTTACGCACAATTTCGGTTTCGTCGAATCCGTTTGGGTATTTGAATGCTAAAGATGCACCTCGCATGAATACAACATCGTCGGGAATGTCTATAAAATATCAAAAATTATCAAACTTGACAACATGTCAGCAGTCGTAGCTTCGCACAAGACCTAAAAATCTACATGAAAACTGTTTTAATCCTTTTTACAAAGCGAATCTGAAAGAAGTTACAAAAAGTTCACGTAAAAATAACGGATTTCTTTTTCCCCAACCTAATATTTTTAATGATTTATAATAAAATCACCAATAATTACAATAATTTGTAAAAAATATCAAACACTTAAAAAATACAATGTACAATAAAAAAAAATACATTTTCGAAAAGATTGTGGAAAACTTTTTAATATAAAAAAAATTTCATAAAAGTATAATGATTATTTGATCATATTAATGAAAATAAAATACTTCACACAAAATATAAGATAATCAACAAGTTTAAAATATATATAATACTAACATTCATTATATCCATTATATAGATGAAAATTCAAGCTCATACAAGATAAAAATAATGAGAAAGGGTAAATCAGATATATTTATACATTTTCAGACAATAACATGGAACTTCTGCATGTAAATTCAGTTATTGTAGGTTTTAAAAAAATGCAAATTTTCATTGAAACCTACCATAAAAATACTTTATCTGGAATCAGTTTGTTGACCAACAGCTAAATAACAGCTGTTGGACCACAAATGTTAATACACATTTTCATTAAAAATAAATATTCTTAAATTTAATTTTTAATAAAAATGGGTATTTCATTAAAAATTGAAAAAAATTATGTGAAATGCATCTAAAACATAAAAAAAATTTCATACAATTGAATTCCATATATCTATAATTAGTATAACATACATATATAATTATATGTACATTTATTAATTGTATATGTATGGAATTCAATTATATGGAAATAATAAAGCTTAAAATATTATTATTAAAATTTCATTATAGCCTTTATTAATAATTTGAAAATGTAAGACTGAAAATGATAAATAATGTAATTATTGTAAGAAGCTATAACAGAAAAATTACAACTTTATTTCTAAATGGACACTTTTCTTCTGAACAGAAAAAGCTTTCTATCTCTACAAAAATACACTTGCTTTGAGCAACAGGTAACAAGAGTAACAGTCAATTAAATGTGTTGTAATATAATATATATAATAATAAATAACAATTTCTAAAAATATAAAAATGCAAGCAAATCATACAGAATGTAAAAAAATATATTAAAAATTATATATGCAATGAAAATACAAATAAGGAATAGCTGCCTTAAAATATATTTAAGTGTAAATACATTAATTTATTTTCCTTATAAATTTTTAATAAAGCTGAAAATATATTAGTGACTGTAATTTTAAAACATAAAAATCGGAATTTAAATTAAAAAGACAAAGATTCTGTCTAATATAAAAATACCCCAATATGTATAGTATAAGAACAAAAAAATAGAAGCTATTTATTTCAAATTTAGTACATTTGTTTTACTTTACATCATAAAAAAACTGTAAAAATGACTTTTGTATCAATATATTTTACTTTTAAACAAAGTTATACATCAACTTTCTCAACCATTCTGCAAGTTAATGTACTAAATATATATTTGATGGCATAGTTGGAATTGGAGAACAAATTTATAGATTTTAAATAATAAAAAATATGTACAACATTCTTTAAAATATTTACAAGTACTTCACACATATTAAGCCCTTTTTTATTGTTAAACAGTTCATGTCCAGCAAACTTAAAACAAATAGAATTAAACTTTTCAGACAATTGTCTTTTCATGCATTTATTAATGACATCTGTTAAATAATTTGTGCGAAATAATATCTAGTTTCTATCATTTATTTTCATTGTCACTATCAGGATAAGTAACATAATAAGGAGTGTTTCTTAATCGTCCAGAATGACCAGCAGAAGCTAAAAAACCAGGTGGGGCTGGCAACATTTTATGCTGATAACTTGGCGCCAATGAAGCTCTCCCTACAGTAGGATAAGGCACAGAATACATGGGATAACATGTGCAATTATTTGGTGGAGGCTTTAGGCATGTACATTTTCCTTGAGCTCTAAATGCTAAAGGTCCAGCCAGCGGACCAGCTGTGTATAATGGATGAGCTCGACGTAAACGTATAATACAAATAATTATAATAAGGATACACACAAAAGCAACAACTCCAGCTACAATTCCAATAATCATAGTGTCTACCTTTGTAAGTGTGCTGCGTGTCCCAGAAGCAGGTACATATGAAAATGGACCAGATGGCTTTTTTGTAACTGGTTGTTCAAAAATAACAAAAGGATGTTCTCGATTAGGTTTAGTATCTTTTATAATCACTGGAACTGAATGAGTATATGGTTCAAATGTTTCATCTGTAATCTTTTCTGTACTCTTAAAAGAAGCAGTTTCATTGCAGACAAAATCGGAAAGCTTCATATCTCGAATTAGTTGGCCTTTTAAATAATCTGGCTTAGAGCACTGTAAGTTTTTTAATGCTGCATAACCTTGATGATGACTAAAGTATGTTTGATTTTTATCTTGAAGCCATTGCCATAAAGTTTGCATATGACAATCACATTTAAGAGGATTTGAATTAACACCATTTAGTACAAAATCAATTTGCTTATTGTCAAGCAATGATAGAATTTCGGGAGTAAGTTGCACAATTTTATTATTAGGAATACTGAATTCAATTCTAGATGATAAAGGTAGGGGGATAAAAATTTTATCATTAAATATATCAACAGAAGTTTCTGTAATTTTTATCTTTATCTCAGAACTTAACATACCAGCAAAAGCACTTGAAGATATTGAATGCAAATGGTCTCCACTTACTGAAAGAATCTCTAATTTTGGAGAAAATACACTTTGCAATTGGCTTTTTAATTGAGAATCTTTCATTTCTATTTCAAGAAGTTCCAGACCAGTCAAATTTTGAAGGCATTGTTCAATGTAAATTTGTCTTAAAATAGGAAACCCATGCATCTGAAGTTTCCGAAGCCTAGACAAACTTTGAAAACTTTCACAGTTTACATCTAAAAGTTCTGTTAAATTGCAAGCTTGTAAATGTCTCAAATGTAATAAGCGATTAAAGTCGCTTTTTGATATATGACTTATAGGATTTGCAGACAAGTCTAAACTTTGGAGGTATGATAATTTCATCCACATAGGTAACAAAATAGAAGCAACATTTGGTATCATGTTATAAGATATATCTAAGTTAGACAACATAGTAGTTCTATCAAAAACATTTGATTTCATTTCAGAAATTTGATTTTTTTTTAAATTTAAATATCTAAGAAAAGGACATTCGATAGTAGGTAAAAGAGAAATACCTACACCTTCAACATTTAATTTTCTAACACTTTTTGGTTCTCCAAACAAAACATGATGTGCTTCTGGAAGAAGAGGATTATATGACAAATCCAATTCTTTAACATTTACTAAAATATCTGCATTAGAAGGAAGGGAACTAATTTTATTATATGAAATATTAACTTTCTCTAAGAATGAATACTGCCTTCTAAGTGCCTCATTAGGAAAATCTTTCAATTTGTTTCCTGACAAATTAATTGACTCTAACTTGAGACCTTTTATACGAGAAAAAGAATTGCTTGGCAAGCTCGTCAAATTATTATAACTCAAATCAAGTTCTAATCTATTGAGATTAACAAAAGTATTGTCTAATATAGAAGTGATTTGATTGTTTTGTAAATAAATTTTTCTAAGATTTATTGAGTTTTGAAATGCAAGATTACTAACTGAATTAATAACATTGTTTTGTAAATCTACTTGTTCTAAATTAGGCATATCTGAAAAATATCCATCACCAATTGAATGCAACTTATTGCCATCGAGGCTGATTCTGGTGAGAAATTTTAAGGAGCTGATTGTTTCATGGACAAAAAAAGTTAGTTCATTGAAACTCAAATCTAAATATTCAATTTTACTATGTGGGAAAAATGACTTTGGATAAAGATACGAAATTCTATTGTAACTCAGTATTAAAGTATGTAATTTAGTTTCTTCAGATATTTCATCACCTCTGAATACTGTTATTTTATTTCCTTTAAGATTTAATATTTCAATATTTGGTATTTTGTTAAATGCTCTTGCCTGTATGCTATCAATCTTATTATAGCTTAAATCTATCTCAGTCAATTTCCTTAAATTATCAAAAGTATTTTTGGTTAATTTTTGAATTTGGTTGTTTTTTAAGTTTATTTCCACAACTGATAAATTTGAAAATGCACCAAGGGGAATGTATGACAAAAGATTGTGTTGCAAATCTAAATGCTGCATACTATTTAAATCCTGAAATAAATCTGACGCAAAATTAGAAAGCATGTTGTAGCTCACATTTAAATGTATTATTTTAGTAAGAGATGAAAATGCATTTGAACTGATACTGGCTATTTTATTTTTTGCCACTGAAAATATCAGAATGTTTGAGAAATAAAGTTTGGGTAGAATTGTCATTTCATTATAACCAATATCTAAATACAATAGAGAATTCTCCAATCCATTTGTTTTTTCCCTAGAAAAATTACTTATTTTATTCCCATGCAGATTTAAAAGCTTTAAATTACCAAATTCTACAAATGTATCGTCAGGTATTTCAGAAATCAAATTAAAAGCCAATGATAATTCTTCAACACCTTTAACAGGTGATAAAATTTCTTTAGAAATTGCTGCAATTCTATTATAATCTAAATTTAATTTTCGCAAGTTTTTAAAAACATTTAATGGTTCAGATGGGAAAGCTAAAATTCTATTATCATTTAAAGTCAAGTCAGATAAGTTTTCTAAGCCAATAAACATTCCAGTAGAAATTTTTCTAATTGCATTAACATCTAAATGAAAATATTTTAAATTTTTCAACCTTAAAAACGCATGAGGTGGCACTTCAAAAATCCGATTACGACGAAGATCTAAGTATTCCAAAGAAGAAAGTTCATTTAAAGATATGTGACTAATAGATTTAATTTTATTTGCATGCAAAATTAAAGATTTCAATGGAGAATTAGCCTGTATATTCAAATTCAACTGCTCTAACAAATTCTGTGACAAATCGAGAAAAGTTAGATTATTAAGTCCATTCAGAAATTCGAAACCTAATGATTTAATTTGATTGTTCGATAAAATTAGAGTTTGTAAGTTTGAAAGTGATTCAAAAGAGCCATCTTGTATTGTCATAATATCATTAGAACTAAGGTTTAAATATTGTAGTTTTGCAAGATTTGGAAATGTATGAATTCCTATATCCAAAATATAATTAGCTTGGAGATGAAGTCTTCTTAATGAATGCAAATTTTGAATGGCTGATCTTGGAATACTAACAATAAAATTTCTGTCCAATTTGAGTTCCTAAAAATATTAAATTATCATATTAATAAAATCAACATATATCTGTATATTAAGTAACTTACGTAACAGTAAATAAATTTTTGAATTATTAAAATGTTGTTTAAATTTTTAAAAAAATGAAAACAATTAAAAAATATTACAATAGGAAAATTAATGCAGAAAGTGGCAGGTTCTTGCCAAACTTCAAGAAAAAAAAAAATCTTTCAGTTTTCTATCATTTTAAATAAAAAATCAACAAATAGTATTAAACTGACAGCACCCAGATGAGTAGGCACATCATGATATGTTCGTTACTTAATTTAAGCTTAAAAAGTACTTTATCATTACACTCAATTAAACAAATTTACTTTCATAATTTCTAACATATCTTCTATAAATCAGAAATTTGTAATAAAGAAATTACTTTCTGATGCTAAAATGTTAAAACTTTTATGTGAATCTAGAAGAAATCACATACCTTTGTTGTTTAGAAAAATAAAGCTATCTAAATTTAAACTATTAAAAAAGCATAAGCCTTATTTTCATATTAATAAAATCATTTTAATAGTCATATTTATAGTCACATTTATATTAATAGTCATATTTATAGTTACATTCATATTAATAGTCATATTTTCTATTAATATGAATGTCCTCATTCTTAACAATTTTATTAGTCTCAACATATATATTGAAGATAAAATGGATTGTGATGCAAAAATGCTGAAAAACATTCCTACATTATAGCTACAAAATATAGATTAGAAATAGTAAATATAAATTCATGGATAATCAATCTTTAAATTGTTACAATGATAAACTCTACACATTTCAAAGTACTGCAATCATTATAAAACAAAATTATGATGATTTGCACAAAAAATATTCAGTATTTTTAACAAGTATTGCTAACTTTTAACGTCACCTGGAGTACTGTCATTTTTCTCATAAAACTTGCTTTATAATTCATTTTATATCGAATATACTGTATTTTCCTATATATAATCTTTGGATTATGTGTTAAAGAAGTTTTAAATTTCTTTGTGCATATTATACACTGCCATTAATAATCTGATAAAAAAAAAAACATTTTCTATCAGAAAACTTATAGCAAAGTTTTGAAAAAAATCCCATTTGTTTTATAAAATAAATGACAGATGGCGCACAACTCTGTTGACTTGTTTCAGCTATAATCAGTTTTGTCCAATTAAGTTCAAGTAGAAATTCAATTCCTTGGAAAGACATTACACTTGTTATTAGCTGTCATCATTTCACATTTGGAGCTGTTTAGTTCAGAGCATTATTCAAGAACATATATAGTCATATACAAGCAAAAAAGTTATACAGCAAATTTTAGATTAAAATATAGAAAAGGAAAAGTAAAAAAATGTTGACAAACGTTTATGTAAAGTGAAAAACAAAGCATGCACACTACAAAAGAAAAGTTGTATTCAATACACCTTTTTTTCCTACAGTCAAAAATAATCTATTTCTTTCATTTAATTATTAAGGAGAAACAAATATATTTTATTTTTGAAATATGTCTAACCTCATTTTAAAAGATATTGAAAATTGAAAATTAAGTTTATACTAAAATGCAAGATAAAGTTTTACAAGAATCTTCTAAGAATTATCACTCTTGATAGTGAATCGGGTGTTTTTATTTCAGTTTATCACACTTTGCGAAGAGATAGATCCAATCAGATGTTTTTCATAATAAATGGTTTTTTATTTTTAATCATATTGTGTATTTTTTATTTTACGAGATACAACATTATCAGCGGTATATATTCTCGATTATTTGTCAAAAAAAATAGCAGTAGATTTTATGCTGACATGGATTATACAATGCTTTTTCTCTTTTATTTAGAAAAAAGGTCTTGAGTATAATATGACACGATAAACTGGTGACATGACAAGACTTAACTGGTTTTTAGAGAACAACAGCCTCTTTGTAGAAGAACAGGCTGGATTTAGGCAATTTAGATCTACCAATCAACAGGTGGCACTGCTCAGTCAATCTATGAAAAATGCTTTGGGTAAAAGCCAAATAATTTCAGCTGTATTTATTACTCTTAAATCTGCCTATGACAATATTTGGATACACAGACTTCTGCTGAAGATTGTCTCCCTTGGTATTGAGAAGAACATGTACAGTTGATTTCGTGGATTTCTTTGCCACCATTTATGTAAAATCAGATTTGGTAATAGATATTCTAAAAACAGGCTACCTCAAAGTTCAGTATCCAGTTGTACCCTCTTTAATATCTGCTTAAATGATATTGTCCACCAGCTCGGAAAGATTACTGATATTAGATGCCTGCTTTATGCTGATGACCTTATTATCTGGATTGAGTCTCCCAAAAAACAGGCAGCACAAGTGGATAGCCATGGCTTGAATCTGGCACTCGAGGTCCTGGAGCAATGGTCTGATGAAAATAACATGAAGGTTAATCTTGATAAAACAGTTTCAATTGTCTTCTCTTTAAGACATTAACCTTTACATATACATTTATCATATCAAGGACATGCCATTTAGGAAGCTGATAGCTTTAACTATTTGGGTGTTACCTTTGATAGAAAGCTTAGAGATCCCATCTTGCAAATATCGTAAATCGAGTCTCAAATAGAGTGATGCTTTTGAAAAGACTGGCTAGTTCTAGGTAGGGCTGTTCAAAGTCAAACCTTAAATTTAACTTATAAGTTATTTATTCTGCCTATTATGACTTACTGCTGAGAGTCATTGATTACTGTGTCTGGATCTGTGACAGAATTACTTGACAGAACCCAAAATTAGGCCCTAAGGATCATTACAGGGGCTGTCAAAACAACTGCGACTGATGCAATGATTATGATAAAAAAAATAAACCCTTAAAGAATATTTGTCAAGAAAGAGCCCTGTTGCTATGGGAAAAACTGATACTACTACCAAATGGTAACCCCCTTTTGTACAAACTATATTTGGATTCAAGAAGGTGTTTGAAGACACAACATGGTTTTGTACAGGGGGTCTTTGAACTAAAACAAATGCTTAATATAGATTTCATCCCTGAATCACTGGTGTCACCTTTGGATCCAACTAGTGATAGAGATTTTTGAATCTGGACTGAGATTACCCAGGTGGTTTCTAAAAGGGAACAAAATACCTTAATTTTAAGGATATTAGCTTTGGAAACGATTGACAGTAAGTATCCTGAATCTGATTGGGTACATATCTATACTGATGGACAATTGCTTTTGATGGTGAGGTTACCGCTATCCAAGTAGCCTTTGTGCAGTAGCATTGTCATCTAAATAGTTTGCAAGAGCTGTTATCTTCTGTGTTTCAAAAGCAGCAATTTTTACTATGAACTTATTTTCTGCTCCTGCTTCATCTAACATCCTTGAATGTAAAAAAATATTAAAGAGTCTGTCTGAGCTGTCCAAAGAAATTGTCTTGCAATGGATCCTATTCATTGCAGTGTATTTGGTAATGAAATAGTAAACCATCTTGCAAAGAAGGGAACTTTAAATCTACAAACATCAAAGCACAATTTGTGATCTTCAGGAGGACATGGATGCTGACATCATTCTTTTCTGCCCAACACTAAAGGGTTCCACTTTGAGTAATCATTACTGGCATGCAAGGGATTTCTCACCAATTTTTTTTAGTTTATTTGTTTGTTGTTCTTGTTTCTTCTGCTTTGTGGTGAAGAGGTCTTTTGTAACTCGGCCATTGGAAATTTAAAAAAAAATCTATTATGACATTAAAATGTTCAATGCTTTCCTTAAAACTTTGCAAATTGGTAAAATATAATAAATGTTAATTACTTGGAAAACCAATTTGAATTTAAAAAAAAAAATTAAATTGATTGCAAGTAAATTAATTACTTGTAATCAATTTAAATTTTTGATTAGAAAAAAATTAAAACCATTGGCAATCATGAAGTTTAAATTAGACAATTTGTTCAGAAATAAACTATAATAAGCAAAAAAAAAAAATTAAAGAAAAATTATTATTTCCATAGAAACTTTTAGTTTAAATTCTATAAATTGAAAATGTAAGACTTTTACTGAATGATTTCTACAACAGCTAGTTACAAAAATATATTGCTTCTAAACATCCAAGGAAAATAATAAATGCAGTATTAGATGGAAAACATAAATCTCTGACTCAGGAATTTTTTACAAGTAACTATTTTAAAATCACCAGTGAATAGTAAATTGAATATATAACTTTGAACTCAATCAAAGTCACTCCTTATAAATTGTATCAAATATAATTGAAATTCTTTATAAGGAATGTTTATCCTAAAAATTTTCTAAAGCATTAAAATAAATTTAAATAAGTTTCCAATTTCAAAATAAAAGCTGAATGTGCATGATAAATTTCAAACTTATTCAAACAAACAATAGCACTGTTAGGACTAAAGAAAATAAACTTTTATCCTTAAAAAATATACATAAATTTCAAATGATAAATTATTTGGATTTATTCTTAGTATAATATATAATTTTAACATACAAGAAATATATTTAGTACAAAATTAAAACATTTTCAAAATGCTGAATTTTTATTTTACAAACTTTCTGAGTAATTAATTAAAATCCCAAATATTCTGGCATTTTACATAAGATAATATCTCAATCCTGCCTAAAATAAGGTATGTGAAAGCTACAAATACCTGTACACTATGTCATTCTATTAAGAATATATATCAAAAATTCTAAAAATTATGAGACAAAAAATTTAATTTATTGTAACAAATCAACTTAAAATCCTTAAATAATAATCAAAATGTATCTTATTATATTTACCAAAAGATTTTGAAGGCCATTAAACACTCCAGATTGAAACTCTTTAATCTCATTTCCTGAGAGATCAAGATACTTTAATTGTGAAAATCTCTGAAATTCTCCAGTGGAAAATAGCAAATTAAGTTGATCACCTAATTTATTATTTGATAGATTAATTTCTGATAGAGTATCCTCAACACCATCAAATGTTCTTTCAGTGATTCTACGCAGTAAATTGTTAGAAAAATCAACTCTTTGTAAAGGAACATCACTGGCTGTAAAGAGCTGAGCTTCAAGGCTTTGTAATCCTGAACCACTTTGTGAAAAAGAAGTTATTTTAGATCTACAAAAAAATTGCATAAATTTAGTTGATCCTAAATTTTACTTAAATTTGTTGTAAAAATAAAACCATTTGAAAATAAAAATGATATTTTGGGTATGAATATAATTGTACTAGGTACACATTACAAAATTTAATAGAACCTAAAGTCTGAAGGAATATTTTTAGTTTGGTCAAAATACGAAATTGAAACCTACAATAATTCAAACATCTATTAACCTAAAATGAAATTTAAAAAAAAAATCAAAAGGCAGTTGTTGAAAAGATAAACAAAGGCAATTTTATTGAAATTTGTACTTATTAAAAAAAATTCTATAATAAAAAACTTAACTTAGATATAACAAAAAATAATTGTCATTTTTTATTTCTTTATTTAACTAAAAAACAACACATTTTTTTTTAAAAAAAAAATTTTTAAAAATCAATGTAAGGAAAATCAATTTTATTTCATTTATATAAATTAGAACTGTTGTCTACAATGAAAATAGAAATATCAAAAACTAATGTATAATTACATCCATTTAAAATTATATACCAATAATGAAGACAATTGTATAATGTATCATAATTAAGAGAACAAATCAAACTTTATTAGTGCCTAAAAATATAAGCTTTTTACACAATTTTGTTTTTGTAGTAAAATTTTTTAATCCAACAAAATTTTTATTCTACAAAGAAACTATATATAAAAAAATACTATTGACATTATAAATTCAGTAATACAGTATCACAAAAACAGAAAGTAAAAAAAGTAACTAAAAAATTCGTAAACTACAAGATAAAAAGAAAAGAAAATTTTTGGTCATTATGAATAATACTAATTGTATTTATCAATAATAAATTATGCACCATAGAAAAACCCTTACTGATTAACACTAATACATTTACTATTAGATACAAATAATCACATGTATTGTTTAGAAATTTGAAACCTCTATAAAATTTTTATAAATCAAATAAGATAATTAGAACAATAAAATTTATATTAAAGGAACATTCAGTGATTTTAAGTAAAATTTTGATCATATGACATTGGTTTTAAAATTCTACCATAAAATTCTTGCCTAAAAATAAAATGCTATCATAAGGTTAATAATTATCATAAGGTTGAAGTTTAACTTCAGGAAACTTGAGTTCAACAACTCTTAATATTCATATTACCGTATTTTCCTTTATATAATCCGCGGATTATGTGTTAAAAAGTTTCGAATTTCGTTGTGCGTATTATACGCCACCGCGGATTATCTGATAAAAAACATTCTCCATCAGAAATGCTTACAAGAAAGTTTTAAAAGAAATACTCTTTGTTTCATAAAATAAATAACAGGTGGTACCAGGACACACCTGAGTTATTTAAACTATAATCAGCTTTGTGCAATTACGTTCAAAAACGAATTCGGTTCCTCTTAAAGATTTTACGGTTGTAAATTCGCTAACGTCATTTTGCAATTTGCCTTGACGTGAGATGTATCGTTTTGAAAATATTCGAATTCGTATATCGTAATATTGAAACGAAATTTTTTAAGTTACACAGCAGATTTTAAATTAAAAGCTATGGCGAAAGCAAATAAAAACAATGGCGTCAAATGTGTTAATGTGAAGTGAAAAACAAAGCTCCCGCGGTATAAAAAAAATTGTGAAAAATACGCAATTTGTAAATAATCCATTTCTTTCATTTAAATATTAACGAAGCAAATATATATTAATTTAAATATATCTAACATCGTTTTAAAAGTTATTGGCAGCTAAACATCGATAAGTTTTACAAGACTCTCTTCTCAAAATTTTCGCTTTTGATCGATCTCGTGCTTTCATCTCAAGTTTATCGCCCTTTGCGATGAACTGGATCTAGACTGGTATTTTTCATAATAAATGCTTTTTTCTATACAATTTATTAAATTTTTAATCTTATTGTGCATTTTTTTATTCTATGTGACACCTAAATTATCAGCAGTACATATTTTAGACTATTCGCCGAAAAAAAAAAAATTGCCGCGGATTATACGCCGCTGCGGATTATGCGACGCATTTTTTCCTTTTACTCGAGAAAATGGTCGTGCGGATAATACGCCGCTGCGGATTATATACAGGAAAATACGGTACTTTTAATATATATATATAGATATATATATATAGCCATACACAAATTAAACTCTTGATTATCCATAATTTATCTACTTGGCAGATTATCTCCAACATCTAAAATCCAAACAATTCCAATCACTAATAAAGAAATATTTCAATGCAATCAAATAGAAAGTTTTGAATGATTTTCTAAAAAAATTAATCTATGAATTTATGAGAAATAAACATTCTATAATTCCTCAAGTAAATAAGTATGTTTATATTACCTATTGTGTATACTAATTGTTTAAATGCATGTTTTGCTGATTATTTCATAATTTTGAGGAATATCCATGCCAAACAATTCAATAGATAATCAGGCGTTTACTATATATATATATATATATATATATATAGAGAGAGAGAGAGAGAGAGAGATTTACAGTAAAGTGAAATCAAGCAATTACAAAATTAAATAAATTAAACATTGTTAATTACTTAATTTTGCTTTACTTTAAATTAGAATTATATTTTACATTTGATGCTTTGCATGTTATTTGCTTCAGTATACTTTACCTTAACAATTTTTTCTATTATCATGTATTCTTTATATTCAATTATATTTTATAAACATATATATTTATAAAATATAATTGAACATAAAGAATATTTATAAATGGGTGCCACTTTGAAAATTACCTACATGGAAAATTTCAAGTTAAAATATTACTTTTGTTTTAGTTTTACATGATTAGTTTGAATTATAAAGTAATGTTCAAAAAATTTATAATTTTTTTTTTCTTGAAAAAAATCTCATTTGCTTATTTTTTCATTCACTATTTTGTTTTGCCACACTGTCATGAATATATATATATATATACAGACAAACAGACAGACAGGACAGACAGACAGACGTAATCAGACTTTTAAATTTAATAATTTGATAATTTATGAGATCCCCCAAACTTTAGGCTTTTGACAAAGATTCTAGACATACAACTTCAATATAGTTACCTCATATTTTTATAATATACAATTTTACATTAAAAAACTGGAAAATAAAATTACATTTTGATGCACAGAAATACATTAAATTAATGGCTTTTCATTATTTAATTAGCTATCCATATGAATAATTATTATATAACTATTATCTGTCATTAATACATGTACTTATAGATGCCTTATTATTTTTTATCCATAATAATTTCAAAAAATAGGAAATTATCATTTATCTGATTGTTTATTCGATTATTTGACCTTTAACTCATAGCACTTTTCATGATATTCACATTTTTAATTATTATTACTACTCAAGATATTTTTTAAATAAAACAGCATACATTAAAAGCATTTTCATAAGTTTTCATAATTTAAAATTTTTTAATCATTAACAACAAACTTTTATAAATTTATTGTACTTGTATTACTCAGTTCTAAAATCAAATTGTTTACATTTATAGCTATTAATAAAAAAATCATTACCACCAAAACATAATGTTTAGCATAGTAAGGCACCAAGATTATGAAGCAATAGATTCTATCCCATATACTGATTGACCAAAATTAAGCTTGGTTTTGGTATTATAGATTTTCAGCTACTCTTTAGAAGAATTGATGCCAACACTATGCAGTTTATATATGTATAATTGCAAACACATGTTAAAATATTGTTAGATACTGGAATCCAATTTTTATCAATGTGAAATGGGTAGTCTTTCAGTTGCTAATTATTGAACTCAACATTTAGAACCATTTTAAATTATAAAATTTAATACTAAAAAATGAATCTTATTACAGAGAAAGCTTTGTTATATTTTAAATCAAAAAATGCAAAGGGATTTGACGAAATTTTGAAATCAGCTTTTAGCTTGTAAATAGAATACAATGAATTAATCATCATACTATAGATCAGGGGTGGCCAAACTTTTGGGATCCGGGGTCTACTCCATATTTAATTTCTATGAATATACCATTAAAGTCGGTCTATCAATGTTGGAGCTAAATTAACGTACAGGTTTATTTTCGGTAACCAGAAAAAATGGTAAATTATGCAATTTTTCGAAAAAAAAAACTTAATATTAATATTTACACAATAAAATTTACTGACGAAAATAATCAAAGTATTCATATATCAAAAACTGACCATCCTATTTACTTCGTTCAGTTGAAATTTGGCACTGTATAGCTGCGACAAGTTTATCATATTGTGGCTGGTACGAGCTCATTGAAATGCATAAACACAAAATTAAATGTCCATCTGTTAAATGCGACCAATGTTTGTTTTTTGTTCATGGTTGAAAAAGCAGATTCGCAAAGATTCCTCGATCCAAAGTATGATTTCAAATACAAAATCAATTTGTAAATATTTGGAAGCATTTCCTCAGAAATTAATTTCTAAAAATCAGTATCGCTAAATATGCTCTGGATTTAAGAAATATATCGCATCTTAATTTAATAATTTCTTCCTCCACCGTGACTGAAGTGATACAGTATCACATCAGTCATGATCATAAAAAAAAACAAGTAAGTATTGAGCGAAATCTTCGAAGTCTCGGTTTGGATTATAGATGCACACTTACTCCATGTTTTTAAAGTTTCTCAATACATGTTTTCTTAATTGAGATGCATACCTTTCTATAGTTTTTTTTAAATGTTTTAATCGTGCTCATCGTGTCCGTTTTAGGTTTTAAATCGTAAACCTTTAATCATAAATCTTTAAATCGTAAATCTCTGCACAGTTTGTTTTGGGTTTTAAAGCGTAGACTGTAGTAAATTTTTATTTTAAACAATTCATTGATTCTATGTCATAAGTCATAAATTAAATTGTTAATATCTGAAGTCATTATCGGGATGGTCACCAGGACTACCTAAAATGTCTTCGCGGTCGACGTCTTGGTCTCCCCTGCTATAGATGAATAAACTGGAATGATTTTAGCTCCTCTTAAAGTTATAAATTTTACTTGTTTTAGTTTCACAAGATATCTAATATACAATATTGAAACTGCCTTATCTACCAAGTGAAATGCGAACAAAATTTATGCACATACCAAAGGAAATATGAGAAATAATGATCAACACTAATATAGTTTGTAATCAATATAGATAAATCACATTATTTAAAAATGTAAAATGCTAAACATGATATTTCAATATGCACAAATTCCTTAAATTCATAATAAATGGTAAATAATAAGAGGACAGTTTTGATTTTTCAACTTAAGAATTATTTTTCATATACTATATTAAATGTTGTCAAAATAATCGACTGAAATAATTAATGAAGGGAAGAAAAATCAGTAGTTACCTATGAGGAAACACAGGGAAGTCTCCAAGAAATGAAATACCATCACAGTTTATAGAAATTCCATCTGTTGCATTTCCAGAGCAGCTACAAGGAATAGCAAATCCATCAAATACTTCTGAACATGATTTTCCTTCTTTGCTTCTTCTCAATGCCACTGATGAAGAAAACTGTCTTTGTAAAAGTATGAAATAAAACCATGAAAATAAGAGGTGCATGCTTTGTGAAAATTTCTAATCTGCAATGGGAAAGTATAAGTATTAGAAACCAAATTAAGAAATGAAACTACAAATTAAAATAATTTCAGTCATTTAATTGCAATTCATTTTCATCACTTTTATATTTAGTCACATAATAATAAATTATCTTTCACAAGGTTATAATACGAAATATTTTTACATAGTGAATAAAAGTTAGAGCATTTATATTTATGTGCATGTTTTTTTACAAATAGATATTTATATATACTACTCAATTATGTATTAGCCTACAAATATACATTGAAAAGAGTAATTACTATAGTGAATATACTTTAAGTACAATAATACAAAAAAGTAACAGCAAGAATTACTGACAAACACTAAAATTATTGAAACAAATTCTGAATAATTAAACTTCCATAAATACATAAAAAATATATATATTATTGCACTTAAAAATATCTCAGTATACAAAAATTTCATTAAAAGCAACTTCAGTGATACAAGAATCTTTGTAAATTGTAGTGTAAGTATCTTTGTGATGCTACAAAACACTTAGCTGCAAAACATAAGAACAAAATTTTGTGGCACAAATGTATCAACAATTTTCAAAAGATGAAAAATATGAACAGTGTAAACTGAGACCATAAAACAGGACTCATGATGAATGCTCAAAAATTTAATCTTATTTCACTGATGGTAAAAAGTACAATTTTACATCAAATTACAATACATTTTAATGTTCAAGATATAATGTTCCCTTCCAGCCTCAATACACTTCTATCCATTTTCTTCTATATATATAAATAAGCAAATTTTTAAAAGATTAAATGCCTTGTCATTCATTTTTTGGAATTAATGAAAAAAAAATGTATATTTTTAAGTAGATCAATTTCATTTTACGAAAACAAAAAATATCCACTTAAATTCTTTATCATACAAAAAATCATCTAGAAGTTACAGAAATCAAATGAATCAGGCAGATGCTCAATATTTTTTATGCGGTTTTGTTCCAGAAACTCAAGTATCAATTTTGCTGAATGAGAAGCATGTGACCTTTCTTCTAATCTTCACTTTTTGATGAATTTCTGGAAGACATTTAGTAACATACCAATTAGATGGATGGCAAAAGACAATGGCACTTCTAAAGAAAATATCATACATTACTTGTCTTTTCATATATGTTTATTGAATCCTAAGACTCATTCTTTACTTTCTAAATATGTTAAAATGATAAAAAAGGATATGCAAGTTTCATCATCACTACAATTTAGAAAAATGCAATGGGCACCATCTTTAAGTACTTTGAGGTTTCCTTTTCTAATTTTAACATGCTTCCTTTATAGTACTTTAGTTATCAGTAAAATGAGGGGAACCCAATGGTAAACAATTTTTTTTTTCATATGCAATTTTTTGTAAATATCTTTATTTATGTCAGCAGATCGAATGTTACATTTTTCAGTACCATTTGATAGGGACAGCAATTATCATCCATAAATATTTTATGTACATCAAATAAATAACACAGGCTAAAGCTGACAATAACCTTCCTTTATGTACTTCATTCTGAAGAGAATTGCAGCACCTGTGAAATTCTATAAGCCATCCAAATATAGTAGCACAGGATGGACTTTGACTTCTAAATACTAATAATAGGTATTAAATGGATCTTCGTGATTTAATCACATTTTAAAATCATATAAATGAAATAATGTTCTCATGTCAGTGTATCATCTCCATTCTTTCTTCTACCTAAAATTTATTCTATGCTAAACTAATAAGAATTGGTCAATAAATAATCATCTTTTTGGATAAAAAGTTCCTATTATCAAATACGATTTTAAATTTTTCTACCACTTTTGAACTATGCTTATTTTGAAAATTTCTGTCGTCTAACACAATATTTGCCTAAAAGAATGGATAAAATATGCAGCTTTATATAGCACTGCAAAGCATTATAAACTCACACATCCATTTATTCAGGAATTGCCTTCCAGTATTCTAGTAATCTCATAGATAATATTTTATATCTAATACAACACAATTATAGATAGAAATATAAATAAGGAATCAACTAACATTTTACCTTGAATTTGCCAAAAAACAAACTTTCCTGATTCTTCATAAGCCTTTTGACAAATTTGTTACGCTTTGTTTATCATCAAAAAATGCAGAAATCCGTTAACCAAATAAAATTTTATAGTTAAAATAAACTATATTTATTTAAAACTTTTAAAATCAAACTCCTCAAAATCATAATTTAAAGAACTTTATAAAAATATCATTAAAAACATTTTCACCATTTTTTTCAACAATGCTATTGTTACATTTCATTTTGATGATTACTTATTCAATGAAAACTGATCTGATTAGATCAATTGTAACCATATTTTAACGACAAACAATGCAAACTTCTTGTAAGAAGCTTTTCTCATCAGTCCACAATTTGGGAAAAATGTGAGAAATGATGGAATATTTTAATATGCCCATAATTGGAAAAAGTGTCTTCATTTTTTAGATGTGGATCTAAAAAAAAGAAATTTGTCTTAGCCAAAGTAACCTAATTCACTTTTCATCCTACTTTAATAGTATACATAATGACCCTTTTAGAAAGTTTCCTTTCAAAACTTTTTAAATTATCATGAGTTAACTTTTTTGTAAATTGGCACCACAAACTGAAGCAAAAGTAAGTATTTATTCTTGGAGGACTGTTTCTTAATTTCTTAGCTGTGCTCTTCAAAAAATTATGTTTCTTTTAAATCATTTCACAGAAATTTCAGTCTGAAAAATAACTTCTAAATGTCATGCCTGAAAAACCAAATAAATACAAATTTTTATACCCATTTAATAAGCAACTGCTTTTGCTTTGATACTGCATAGGGTCATATTACAAAGTTCCAGTAAGACTTCTATAACATCTACCACATCTTTACTTTCCAGGAAGTTTTTAAATAAATTATTGGCCACATTACAAGAAAAGAAATATAGAAAACTCCTAAACACAAATCAAGACAGATGTCTACATAGAAAAAGCACAGAAGCATCCATCTCTGCTATTCAGCAGAGGCTGGGACTGAAACCAGGATCTTTTACTACAAAAAGTGTAGTCTTGCCACTTAGGCATGAAGATCCTTAATTGTTTTCTCTAGCAAATTTTACTATTTAGATAGATAATTCTTTTTTACTTGACTTTATTGTTAATTTCTCCAATTGCCTTCAAAATTAGATCAAACATTCCCACCAATCCAAATAGAGCTTTCAACCTTAGTAATCTCTATTTATAAATTATTTTAGTAGAAACATTATTTACTGTTTCTACTAAAACTAACTGTTGAAAAATAAACAAAAGTTTATTTTTCATAGTCATACTTTATAATAAATGCTTAAAAATTTTAATTATAGAACAAAAATGTTCTGTATTAATAGTGTTAATTAGATTTTCATTAAAAGAAAATAAACAAATATAAAAGATATTCATTTACAATGGAGAAATAATTTGCAAATTATGTACAAAAAGAGAGATGAATATTTTTATCCATACACACACAACTTAAATTTAAGAAAACTTCTTAATAGTCATATGCCTTTGAAATGTATCATTTGAGAATGAGTACTCATAGCTTAACCAACTTGAGCAATAACCAGTTACGTCAATACAATTATATTGACAAATAAAGTAAACTAACAGCCTAACATACACAAAGAATTATAAAAAATTCCCAAACATTAATTCATTTTAACATTTATAGTAACAGACTTCAAAAAGTTTTAATGACGCTTTTCTTTGGAACGTAAACTTATAACTTTTTCTTCCTTTATCTAAAGGTAGTAAATATGAAAGATAAAGTAACAAAAACAACTATTAATTAGTAAAAGTTGAAGAAAAAGAGACAATAAAATAAAAAAAAATACTGCAATTACAAAAAATATTAAAAATTTGTTTTTAAGTTCTGAAACTAATTAGAAATCATAAGGTAAATTAAATTAATCTAATTTTTTTAAATAATAATTTTTTTTTTGACTTGTGTAAGTTATTTTACTTATTAATAAAAAGAACTTCTAGATATACTAATATTAAGAGTAGTATTTGAAGCTGGAAAATTCCAGCAATATATATTTTATATTAATAAATAAACTCCTAATTTCTATGTTATTGCTTATACTGTATTATTATTATCTGCTACAAATGATCATAAATTGCTTATTTTAATTCAGGACAGAAAACTTTTAATGAATTGCAACAATGAGTTATTGAAATAAAAGAGTCACAAGAACCAACAGTTGTAGTAACACTAAAATTATAAAATATAGTTTTAGTAGCTTATGTAAAAAATATAAGTGTTTTTCAAGGGAATAAAACATCAGGTAATTATCTAGTGTTTTATTAACACTTTTAATGTTTCATTACCAAAGTAAATTGATAAGTTAATTTGCACACGCCTTAAAAATTAAAGTTTTTGAGAAATGCAAGACAAATCTACATGTCAATTGGTAAGTTGATTTTGAAAATGAACTCTATTTTTCTCCATCGTGTCAGGAATCTTTGTAAAATTGATGACATTTTCCCTAAAGTTCTATTTGAAAAGGAATTATCAAGCAATTTTGTATTAACTATCTGGCAAAAGTGGCTTTAATCAATTTAAAGGTATGTAAAATAATCAATTATTGGTGACATTAACTGATTTTCAAGAAAATGATCATTAGCTCAAAAATCAGTTAATGTCATAAAGTTTAAATAGACAAAAACCATTGTTGCAAAATTATTGAGAGAAAAACAAAAAGTTCTTTTGAGTTTTAACTTTTTACATCAAATTAAGGTGAAGTTTCTAGAAGAAAAAAATCACAAATATACATTTTAATTTGTTTTATTAAGGTAACTTATATAAAATGTGGCAAATATTATGTATGTGTATATGAAAGTTTGAACCAAATTTTAAACTAAGAGATAAACAAAGTTTCTACTTAAGTGCATACTCTTTTTCCTTCAAAACTCCTTTATTTTTTTTAATGTTCAATATCAAGCCTACCTCATGCTAGTATCAAACAGTAGTCACTAAACATGTTCTTGTCCCACCATCTTTAAAATCTGCAATTGGTATTTTTGATATCGTGATGGAATCATTCAAACTGTTCTTTATTGACTGATCTAGGATTTTTAAGGGAAAAGTTTACATGTGAATGAAGGAAGTGTATTTTCACAAAAATGGAGCAACCCAACACCTGAAATTTGACCAGTATATTCATAATTTTTTAGTCAGGACCCTAGTAATTTACACAAAAATTTACAAATGCCATATTTGAAAGAAAATCCAACTTACTTTTCCATTGTTGTCACATGCTAGCCTCAAATTCTTTATAAGATCACAGATACCAGAACCAACAAAGATTTCCTCCTTAAACTTAGTTTTAGATTAACATGAAAATTTTTCGCACAAAAATTTAAAGTAACGAGCATATTTTGGAATGGCCTTGACAAATCGTTTTATTATATCTAATTATATATGCAGAGAAAATAACAATATGTCAATTAGATCAAGAAATCTATTCTGAACAATATTCTAGGCTACTAGTTCTCAATTTTCCAGAAAATTCCAGAAGAGCTGAGGTGAATTACCTCTAAAGGGTTTAAGCTCAGCATTGGAGACTAGAACTTCTGATTGTTTTGAGTCTAGACAGTAAAGAGATTATTGACAATTCAGTTGCAGATATATGCACTGGCACATCATGTCCATAAATATCAGGTTTAACTTGATTTATTGCTCAATAGTTATTATCTGTACACAAGAGCTAATTAGATCAGATGCACGATGATTGAAACACATGGCCGATGAGAGAATGTTAACAGGATAAGAGATTAGCGAATGGTATTTGTGATTATACCCATGAACATGGCATAGACAAAAATAACAATCATCAGAGTGATTTTAGGCTTCCTCCATGTCAGATTGCAAATTATAAATTATCTTCTTTACTTTAAGCATAAGCATACATGCTTGAGAAATTGCCCACAAAATTTATAAAGAGTATTGGGGAGGTGCCACAGAGGGATATTCTGTAGTTTTTACCACAATAGAATGATAATCAAGGGAAAAAAATTCAATATCTAAAGATTTTATGGTAAACTTTCATAAAAGCTTAAGTAAAATTGTGTATATACAATGAATTTTTTTAAAAAAAAATACTGATGTTTGTGATAAAAATATTCCATTTTTTTTTTTAAAAAATCAGTACCAAAAAATATATAAAGTTCAGGTATCAATTCCTTTATATGTTTTCATTGCATGCCTGTGTCATGAAGATCCAGCTTGATACTATTTTAAAACTATGCATCTTCATGATTTTAATTCCAAGTTCTTCATGTATTTTGTAAAAATTCATCTCATTTATAAACAAATCTATTTGTGATACATTTGCCCTGTATAAAAGTATATTTTATTAATGCCTCTACATAATACATAAAAATGTACATAAGTAAATTATAAATACTTTAAAAAGTGATTTACTAGCTACATTTTATATATTGAATCATCAAAAGAACATTGAGGAAACAATAAAAACAATATGACATTATTTTAAAAACTTTGGCATTCATTCATTCTAGATTTGCTTCTAAGCATGTTTGTAACATCATAAAACCTGGCACTTTTTTTTAAAGAGAATTTTAGTATATTCAATCTCATTTAAAATTTTCATAGTGAACATATTACTTTATAAACAACTAATATAAAAAGATATTTAATCAACAAGTTCATTTATCATACTCAGAGAACTATATTAATTAAAATTTGCATTTTGAATTTTTATTCCATTCTAAATAGTGTAAGCTCATCTATTTTTATTGATACAAAATAATAAAGAATTATTACTTGCTTGATATCCATAAGCTACTTAAAAAATTGGATTAATTTAGGACTGAGTACTAAAAAGAATTCAGCAACTACTGCTATAATCCTTTATTTTAAAAAAAAAGAATAGCCTTTTATCAATCAATCATAGTAAACTCATAACTTTTCTAGAACTTTAGTTTAAATTATGACTTTTTCACAAAAATCTTTATCAAGATAGAAATCATTTAAACTATCGGGAACCATTTTCTAGAGTGATTCTGCAAAATAACTTTTAAAGAGTTTGTCTCTATACTTGATATAACTCTAAAGATTCTCTATCTGAAGAAAACACTTCATCAAAAGATTACAAAAAAGTGTGGATAATAAAAATCAAGACTTTCTTTATACTTCACAGTATTTCATCATAAAGCTTTTACACAATGAAGATAATTCTGCCCCAATGGAATAAAGTTAATTCACACAGTTTATAATTTTTTTAAAAAAAATAATTAGTTTTTCATAAAAGAACAAATTTTAAATAAAACTAGGAAAATAAAAATTACTAATTTATTCAAAATTTTACTTTCATGCAAGACAATGAATATTTCTTTTTTGAGAATTTTATCTGCTTCTAGAAAATTCTGTTTAAGCAATTAAAAAAAATAGTTTTTCCAATGATTTTACCACTTTTTTTACAAAAAATTCTAATAATATTTGACAACTTATAATTTAATTTTTGTATGAAATCCTTTTAATCAATTTTTTCACCATGTTGAAAAATGTAGGAATTATTATTATAAAAAATAATATAAGTTTAAAAACTATTTCATTGATTTGTTTACATTTAAAATTCAAATATAAAGTTCTAAGACATAATTGTCAAAAAATGTTTTTAAAAAAATCATTAGTTCCCTGAATGATATCTAAATCATATCAAATTAATTTTTCTCAAAATATACAAAATTACTTACTTATTTAAACACTTTATAATCATGTTTATAAACTGAGGAATTTAAAAAATATTTAATCCATTATATTTGTATTAATTTATGAACAAAAACATAAAAGAATGCCAAAGAGCATTAACAAAAAAGGTTTAGAAAAAATGAATGAAAATATTAAGAAATAAGAGACTTTAAAACACTTTACAGTTTGTCAATTTAGAATTAAAAGTTTAACAGAAATGGTTTAATATTATTCCAATGTGAAAATTCAGGTGAATAAGTCATTTGAATACGTAGTTCATAAGTTGATCATTTGTTAGCTTTCCTGTAAAATAGAAGTTTCCAATTTAACTCAAATTATTTTATTATTAATTTACATTCTTGATTTATATGAAACATCAACTTACCTTCAGATATAATAAATAATATTCTAATGTTATTTTCTAATTCCTGTATTCATTATGATAACTTCCTTGTATATCTTAGGGCACACTAACTGTATTTAATCCTCTATAGAATGAAATAGTTAAAATTACTTCATCTAATGTCATAAATATGATTCCTTTGTAAATATTTTTAATTTATTGTTTTGTAAAGTTCACTTCATAATTTCTTTCAATATGTTAATCTGAAATTAGAGTAATTTTAAAAAACCATGTCCAATAATGTAAGAAATAAAACTGCAACACAACCTGACAGTCTTTTTCAATGAATTTGTTGAAAGGAAAAAAAAAAAAACTATATATATATAAAGATTAATTCAAGGAATACCCTCAATAAGCTAAAGGGGAATGAGTTACATAACAAATGAACACTTTATTATATCAAATGTTTATTTTAAGAGAGATTTTCAATCACATTCATCTAAATTTAAAATAATGGAATGTTTTGAATATATTTCATATACCCTTATCTATAATATATATTTCATATTCTCTCATTCTCATTTATCTAATGTAAAACCAACAGAAAAATTTATTATAATTCACACATCAATATATGACAAAAACATAATTTTTGAGACAAGTTCTGATGAAAATAGTTTTGAATTCATTGGCATAAATGATTAGTAGTAATACACCTGACAAGACCACAAGCAAATTAATAACACTTATTTGTGCGTGTAAATACAGTAAAATTCCTAAATTTAATTAATTTTACTTTAATATCTTATACCTTACAGAAAATAAATATATGTCTTACAAGAAATAATCTTACAATTTCACATAATCTATAATATAGTTAATAATAATTTCTATTTTAATGTTACAAGAAAATCACAAATACACAATGTATGATTTAGCCAACAAAATATTAGTTCAACTATATATCTTACAAGAATACTAGTTTAACTTTTATAAATCTATAATATATGTACTGTAATATTACAAGAAAATCAGTTTTTGTTAGCAAAACTCATAACTGTTAGTTATTTAACTATCATGAAGAAACCAATTATTAGAACATCACAAAAACAATTGTGAATCCAGTTTAAAATTAATAATAAAATAAGTATAGAAAATAACTTCTATTTCTTTATCCATTGTGAATTTGAACCTTAAATTATATATAACTTTAAATCTTATTAAAATAAGTATTACTATTATAATTAATGCATAAAACACTCTTACCTTTACGAATTTATCACATTAAATTTCAAATTCTTTCGTGTAAACTCAGTGATTTTGAAAACATTTTTAGTCACAATGAATACAAATTAAAACAACAAACCTAAATAATAGCAAAGTATTTCCTTTTTACATTTTATTGATGGCAAATATATTTCAAAGGTATTATCATCAACTTTTAATGAAATTCAAAATAAATGATTTTATTGTCAGATTACTTTAGTCAAAAAAATTACTAACAACAAACATTCCTTTGTATAATAACAAAAATTAAACTATGAATGCGGTCACGCGCCTAAGGAAAAAGAGCAGTTGAACTGGAATGACCAGTGCTTCACCTAGACCTAAATATTACAACCAGCTCTTGCACGTCTTCAAAATCTTACATACTTCCCCATTAGTTATTCTTATAATGCTGCCATCTACTGACGAAATTGATAATCATAAGGCATTTTTAATGATTTTATTTGTACTGGAA
The DNA here is from genome assembly GCA_026290005.1 of Latrodectus geometricus. NCBI lineage: Eukaryota > Metazoa > Arthropoda > Arachnida > Araneae > Theridiidae > Latrodectus > Latrodectus geometricus. The sequence continues at coordinate 797,762 of JAPDSC010068425.1, forward strand.
CCAATACGAACAAAAATTGTAAAAAAATGCTCTAAGGCTGATAATTTTTCAATTTTTGTGTGGAGAATTCATAAATTATATGTTATAAAGTTAATATTAAACAGTTTTATCGGAATGAAAAATTGTGTGACTTAAGAAACTAACAAAAATATATTACTTTTCTTACAAAAAAAATCAAAGAAAATATCTTAAAATTTTAATGAAAAGAGGTCAAACAAAATTTAAAACTTAAATATTGTGGAGAGGATGCTTCTTATAAGCAGATATGTAGTTCAAAATGCTTCGCCAACATAAACTATTTGGTATAGTCAATGACGATACCTGTTTATAGTAAACCTCAGAGATAATCATTCAAAGAAGCATGGTCAAATTTAACTCTTAAAAGCAGTCTTTAATTTTAAGTAAAATGAAATGGTAATGGAACGCGAAACTCATAAGGAGAAAATTATAAATTACTTAAATGAAAAAATACTAAACAAAATAATATTTCTAAATGCTCACATATAAATCTGTAATTTCTTATTTTAAATATTACTTATTTAAAATAAGAAATATAATTTTTGATTGATTATTTTTTTCTTGCGTTTTTAAAGTTTTTAGCATTTCTGAAATTTGAATTCAGTTTTTTCATTTTTAGCTTTTTGTTTCATATATAAGGTTGATGTAATTTATTTTCGTCATTATGATAATGAATTTTATTGGTAATTTTAATTTTAAAATATTTATAAGAATCAGATAATAATTCAACTATTGCAGAAATTTTTATGATAACATTTTGCACGTGGAATATAGTTTTTCGTTTTCAAATTTGTTTCATTAGGATTAAATTCTTACCTGGAGATTATGGATATTAATAAACATATCTCTCTCCCTTCTTTTTTTCTTTTTTTAAATTAAATTCTTGCTTTATGTGTGTAAAATAATTGAAATTAATCTAGCTTTACTCATTATAAAAAAACATTTATGAAATTTTAGATTTATTTTTTATCAGGATGATAAAAAATGTAATCTAAACCACCACACAGCTAATGTACTACACAATTTAAAAAAAATAAATATATAACGATAAAACCTAATTTATTTTGCCAGTATGTGTAATCAGATGTCACAATCAAATTTACAAATTTATTACGAATCACATGTATTACTTTAAACATTTTACATGGTTTTTATTATTAAGTACCATAATAACCCTAGTAGCAATTCAACGGTGGGCGGTCATTGGGCAAACACCTCA
>JAPDSC010068425.1:813998-861691 GCA_026290005.1 Latrodectus geometricus
TTCTTTCGTGAACGAAGCCGTCCATGTCCATGATCATGCAAATCGTATCCATTGTTTGTCGTCGGAGATCTTTGCCCTTTATTGTACGAGACCGGCTCTGTGAATAAAGGAACACGATTGCCGTGACAGTGTTCGATAGCCGAGATTCGTGAAGACTTGGTTTAATGTGAAAAAATCCAGAGATTGTGGCTCATTCGTCCTTCACGACTGGAACTGATGCTCGAACGAAAAGCGAACTCTTCTTAAGCGCAAATATAAAAATCTGGAAACATGAAAAATGAAATATGAAACATATTTCGTACTTTATGATTTCCGAACAAGGTGAAAGACACACATCTGGTCAGATGAGCAACGGACTTACAAGATGCACGAAACGCTTGTGAAAAATTTGTCTTTTCCCAAGTACGTGATATCTTGATTTCAGAATCTGCAATTGTTTGCTGTTTCCTAATTTAATTTTTACGTGACACAAGAAAAACTCGTTCCGAGTTGAATGTCACACGTAATATTCATTTCGTTCTTTTTTTGAAGATGGCATTTTGCAATGTGATCGAAATTCGAAAGGGTACCGGTGCTCACACATTTTTAGACCGACTGTATCACAGCAGACACGTTTTCTCGGATCGCTGCCATAACAATGCCAAATCCTATATTGATAACGATAAAATTTCTAGGGCACAGAAAAATGATTTAGAATTACAAAACTTATTAGATAATCCTAACAGCTTAGAATTAAAGAAAATTTTATTGCCAGAGAATACGCTTAAACATATCGTGATCTGTCAACGGGTACCGCACGACCTTATATTCCAATTTCATTTAGAAAGCAAATGTTTTCTTTATTGCAAAATATTTCTCATCCTTGTATTCGCAGCACAACAAAATTAGTAAAATCAAGATTTATTTGGCCACCCATTTAATAAAGATTGCATAACCTGGGCGAGGCAATGTGTTCCATGCCAAAAAGCTAAAGTCAGTCGACATACTAAAACACCTGTAGGTTTTTTCCTAACCAGACAAAGAGATTTGATCATGTACAACTCGATATTGTTGGTCCTCTACCACCTTCTAGGAGCAACTCCAACTGTCTGACGATCATCGACAGATATACATGCTGGCCGGAAGCTGTGGAAATTCCAGATATTAGTGCTCGGACTATAGCAGAAACTTTTTATAACAATTGGATTACACGATTTGGCTGCCCATCGCACATCACAACGGATCAAGGACGTCAATTTGAAAGTCAGCTGTTCCAGTCTCTGTCCCATTTCCTGGGGATTAAAAGAATTCGGACATCGCCTTACCACCCGCAAACAAACGGAATGATAGAGGAATTCCACAGGCCTCTCAAAGCTGCTTTAAAAGCATATAACACGGACCATTGGTCTATAGCATTACCTACCATTTTATTAGGTTTTCTAACTGCTTATAAAGAGGACTTCAAAGCTACGACAGCAGACTTAGTCTACGGAACTACACTTCGACTCCCAGGAGAAATTTTTGTACCGACAACACCTGGTTGATTGGGTTTTATATCGCAAGGTCCAAATAGGACAAGCTGCGCCCGACAGCACCTGAGTCTTCACCTCAGAAATTTGTGGAGGAATTGAAACTGTACTTTCGTAACATTCAACAAACTCTTGCTTCCCGTAATGAAACTAAATCCATTTTTATACATCCACATCTGAAAGACTGCTCATACGTATTCTTACGATATGATAGAGTGAAGAAGAATCTTCAAAATCCGTATGATGGACCTTTAAAGTACTGAAGAGGAATCACAAGAGTTTTGATATTGACATTAACGGACGTAAATGTACAATCTCGTTGGACCGCCTTAAACCAGCTTTCCTTTCAGTGGACATTCCAAAGAATTGTGTTGTTCAGGATACAACTTCCACACCTACGTAGCCTGTTGTCACACGTTCAAGAAGACATACTCATTTTCCTAAGCGTTTTCTTACATGATGTAAAAAACTGCGGGGGTAGTGTGTGGCTACGCCACTCAATATAAAAGTTTGTTAGCCAGTAGTGGCAACACGTTGAAATACACTACTGGCCATTAAAATTGCTACACCAAGAAGGCGAAATGCTACAGACGTGAAATTTATACGAAAGGAAGAAGGTGCTGTGATATGCAAATAATTAGCTTTTCAGCGCATTCAGACAAAGCAGGCGCCAGTAGCGACACCTACATTGTGTTTAAATGAGGAAATTGTTCAGCCGGTTCCTCATACACAAATTGCATTTGAACGTTGTTCCCCGGTGAAAAGTTGTTGTGATGCCTCGTGTAAGAAGGAGAAATGCGTACCAGCACGTTTCTGATTTTGATAAAGGTCGAATTGTAGCGTACCGGGATTGCGATTTATCTTATCGCAGTATTGCTGCTCGCGTCGGGCGAGATCCAATGACTGTTAGCAGTATATGGAATCGATGGGTTCAGGATGGTAATACGGAATGCCATGCGGGATCTCAACGGCCACCTATCACTCGCAGTCGAGAAGACAGGCATATTATCCGCATGGCCATAATGGATCGTGCAACCACGTCACGAGCCGTGAGTCAAGAAACGGGGTCGTTTGGAAAACAACAAGTGTCTGCACGAACAGTTCGATGACGTTTGCAGTAGCATGGACTCTCAGCTCGGAGACCATGGCTGTAGCTTCCCTTGACGCTGCGTCATAGACAAGAGCGCCTTCAATGGTGTGATCAACGACGAACCTGGGCGCACGAATGGCGAGACGTCATCTTTTCAGATGAGTCCAGATTCTGTGTACAGCATCATGATGGTCGCTTTCGTGTTTGGCGTCATCGTGGTGAACGCACACTGACAGCGTGCATTCGTCATCGTCATACTGGCCCATCACCTGGCGTGATGGTATGGGGTGCCATTGGATACATGTCTCGGTCACCTCTTGTTCGCGTTGACGGTGCTTTGAACGGTGCACGTTACATTTCTGGTGTGTTACGACCCGTGGCTCTACCCTTTATTCGAGCCCTGCGAAACCCTAACGTTTCAGCAGGATAATGAACAACCGCATGTTGCCGGTATTGTACGGACCTTCCTTGATACGGAACATGTTCGGCTGTTGCCCTGGCCAGCACGTTCTCCAGATCTTTCACCAATAGAAAACGTCTATTGGTAAAAGCGATCAATAGTTGCCGAGCGACTGGCTCGTCACCAAACGCCAGTCACTACGGTTAATGAACTGTGGCATCGTGTTGAAGCTGCATTGGCATCTGTACCTGTACATGCAATCCAATCTCTGTTTGACTCAATGCCCAGGCGTATAACTGCTGTTATTACTGCCAGAGGTGGTTGTTCTGGGTACTGATTTCTCAGGATCTATCCAGCCAAATTTTTTGAAAATTTAATCACTTGTTATTTCTAGTATAATATATTTGTCCAATAAATATCATTTTGTTATCTGCATTTCTTCCTGGTGTAGCAATTTTAATGGCCAGTAGTGTAGAATACGCTCACTATCTGAATGAGCAGTATTCTACTCATTGGCGACATCTGTGATGTTTGAATGTTTTCACCTCTTATTCTCTTATGTTAATAAATATGTTTTACAGAGTTTAAATAATTCATTTTAATTAATATACATGAACCTCAGGTCCATAGTTTAGAACACTAATTCGCATATGCAAGATTAAGTAAATATAACACTGTTGTTCTGGCGTGAGATATTAAATTTCTGAAGCTTACTTTCGATGATGATTTGTAAAGCTCTAATTTTGATGTATTTTGAAACAACAGTTTGAGATGATTGTTAGATTGCAACTCACAATTAGTTCAAGTTGCATATATAACCTCGCAGGCCGTAAGTAGTAGTCTGATTAGGCCTCTTGTGCAAAAAATTGACCATCGAGCGACATACAAACCAGACTAACCTCACTGTTTCACAATTTACGTTGAAAAACATGATAAAAGTGCCAATTTTGTTTGAATGGCACCGACATTTTGAAATCTGCATTCGAACTCAAAATGATATTTTTCATATCAACTTCATAATTCTTAAGCTTCTCTTCATTTACTCAGTGTATCGAATTTAATTGACTCGGGAGACTAGACAAATCGTTTTTAGTTAGATGCCCAGAAAACATATTATTAATTATTTAAAAACTTTGAGATGGGCTGAGATATTCTAGATAAATTGATTTTTTTCCTTTTACGTTGACATTCAAGTTTCTCATAACACAAAAAAGATCTGTGAAGAATTCAAAAGCAATCTTCTAAAATTTCGCTTTCTGCAGAACACTGTTTCTTATGGAAAACACAAAACCATCTTTTAGCATCCAAACTCGATCAAAAACACATTTTGCATTAAGCCACTTTACTTTTCTGTAATACAGAACATCAGAATATTAAGACTGCACCATCTGAATTAAATCTCGAAATCACCTCTGAGAACATCTATGAGATCTAATAGTATTTATAAGCTTCATGAAGGATTCAAGCACAGGTTTCATATTCAATGCAGATTTACGCAGACTTTCTTGATATATTACACTACGTAGGAAAATAACGCTGTTCCCAGGATAGCTTTGATTAGAATCCAAGAAATCTAGATTTTTTCCTGTCATATTTGGTGTTCCATCGATCGTAATATTACATAGGTTTGTTATTGGCACTTTCAAAGTTAAAAGCCCTTTCTTAAATTCACTGAAAATATCACACCCCGGTGTAGCTCCCTTTAAAGAACACATACACGCCATTTCCAACGTAATTTCAATGTTCTCATAAACACCTCTTATAGATAATACTAATTGAGCAGTATCATTTATATCAGTGCTTGTATTCATAGCTATAGAGCAAAATTTATACTGACCAATCTTTGACTTTGATTTTGAAGTCAAATTTTATTGCTGGCTTCGATTCTAGAAGTCACCTTTTTTCGAGATTAGCATACAGCCTCAAAACTATTTTACTTGTTTGGACATAAAACAGCACATATTTGCAGCATACATTGTTTAATGATATCTTCATTGCTGCGAGCTTTTTATTTTTAGCAATATTGTATGCTACAATGTAGCTTGCATGTGTAAAAGCTTCTTGGATACTGTTTACCGCCTTGAAAAAATTTTGTCGGTCTTTTGATTTTTTTACAAGGATTTTCTAAATTTTCTTTCATATTCGGACATTACTTCGTAATTGGAATTCTTATGCTTAGATGTGAAATGATGGGAAATGTTATATTCTTTGAAGACTACTACAGCTTCATTGCAGATAAGACACACTGGTTTATCATTTACAACTATAAAAAAGTATTTCCAGACCCATTGATCATTAAAAGCACTGCATTCTGTATTAACTACGATTTTAGTAGCCATTTTACTGTTGAAATATTTTACGAATAACTGAAACAAGCTCTAGTTAAGCTATAATTTTAATATTTTTACCTCTATTCCCAATGACGCTATATCTCTGCAATCTTTCTATAAGCAATTAATAATATTAAACTCGTGCCAAGAGAAAAAGCGGCTTGCTGGAGGATGAAATGCTCAGTCTGCCACACTCGACGCCTAATTCATCTATATTGTATTCGCATTTGTCTGCTCTCCGAGAAAGAGATAACGCTTGCTGGCGCTAATATAGAGTTAAAAACAAAAAAGAATTCCACTTTTAACACTTCATACCGCTTGAAAGCTGTCTTTGTTTGCTATTTCCGTCGATTTATGTTTTGTAGAACAAAAATAAAGTAAAAAGATCAACAATCCTTTTCAAAAAAAAAAAAGAGATTAAATAAAGCAAGAAAGAAGAGATAGATATCTAATATATAAATCTATAATTATTTTAATTTGCCTGGGATTGGCAAACTAAAAATTAGTAAGCAGGACGACAGGCCGTAATGTGGCCATGTCCGGTGTATATTATATACAATAATTAAAATGTATATTGAAATACATTTTGATCACCAAAAGTAATGATTATTTTAATTACAAATATTAAAAATTTAGTAATATAAAAAATGAAGTAAAACCAAAAGCCCCATATGACAAATACAAGATAGAAGCCAAGCTCTTTTTTATGTTTTATTAAAGGGATTAAATAACATGAAGAATTATTATTAAAAGAATGATCCCACTATGAAACTGCATACATATTTCTATGTATCATAAATTACAGATTTTATTATTTATAATAAATCCATACATATTTTCACAATAAATTCTAGTATAAAATTCTTAACATTAATTATTAAAAAATTATTAATTTAAAGAAAGATGAAAATTTTATTACAATTTAGATTGTTAAAATAATTATATTGAAAGTTTATAATAATAAATAATTATACCAGCATCATAGCAAAGATGTTAAGGTTCCTTTGGCATCATACTTGGCTAGGAATTCGGCCTAGAATCGAACCAATCAATTTACTGAAGAATCTCTATTGTGAGGTTGAAAAGCAATTTTTTTTTCATTGAAAATACAATTTAGTTGATGCAGATTACTAATTTCTCAGAAAAAGATTCCCGCTCACGACATTTCACTATCACCAATGGTTAGCTTGTAGTTGAGAACATACAATTTAGACACGGTTACAAAGGGCTTTTTTATATTTTCTGACTAGTCGAGATTTAGCCTGCAGTCCAATTCACGTCTAACGTTCATATTGAGAACGCCAGGTACCCAGTACTACCAAGACAACATCATTGAACGCCAACGTTACCGTGATGCGAGAGGGATCGTTTAAGAGAGCATATTTCTTCGCTCGAGAATAGATCTGCATGTTCAAATCGGAACAAAGACAGGCCACATTTATCGACATCATTCTGATATATCATGTCCGTTTGCTTAGGGTTACCGTTGGAACACCTCCTGAATACAACGCCTACTGGCTGAAACAAGAACGGGTAGTGATGTCAATGTAATAGTTGATTGTATAGTTACCGAATATTATAATTAATTTAAATGGTTGCTATATATTTAGATCTCTAACTTATTAGAGAACATGAATTTAACAAATTGTTTAATTGGTGATACATAATTATACATACAGTTAGCAAGATTAGATTAGCGTGCAATTTGGGAGCGAATGAGAGTCAATTGGTTCTTTTCTGCCACTCCTTAACTACAATCTAGGAAAACTTCGAATTGGTGAGCAGGTGTTGCGATCTGTGGATAGTAATGGTAGTTCCCTAGAAGTGCTAGAAATAAGTATGGTAAAATCAGTTATTTTTGGATAACTAGTTATTAACATTACTTTTCAAAGAAATAACGCTTTCCAAAAAGCGTTTTTAAATAATGTTTAACAAGAATTTATTCCAAGAAATCCCTTCACATTGGCCTTTTTGTAAATTCCGAGTGGTGCGAAAGGAAGTTTTCGTAACCATAGATTGATAAAACTTTTTTTTTTTTTTTTTTTTTTTTTTTGAGGAATTGATATGTAGGATGAGAGAGAGAATTTTAGTGATTATGAGCATCGAAAACTACCTGATTAATGAAAGTTGATAGGATTTTTTTTTCTTTTTTATATTTTTTTATTCAGTTTTTTAGGAATTTTTTGCTTTATGCTACAGAGATAACATTTAATTCTAGGTTAATTTTTATTTACTTATTTGCAAGTAATTTTTATTAATTTACTTATTTTATTTAATTATTTTTGGAAATTGCTAGTAATTTAATTAGATTTATAAATTTTCACTGCCAATTAGTTTTTCTCAATAAGAAAATCTTAAACAATTTATCTAAAAACAAAATTTTTATTTGTTGTATCATTTCCTTTCCAATGATCTTAACTGATTATTATTAAATTTCTTATTACTTTGATGTATAAAATTTCCCGAATTGGAATACTTTTAAATCACTCATAATTCTATTTTTCAGGAGAAAATATAAATATTCTCCATTATAATTTCAAGTATAAATATTTACAAACTATAACAGATTTCAAATACTATTGCATTTTTTTTTACACGAAACACTACTATTGAATATTTGCCTTAAGCTCGAAAGCATCTTAAAATATATCCACTTGGAAAAAGTATTTCTCTAATCAAAATAGTATATCTCTAGTATCCACAATATAAGTGAAAAGTAGGATTTTCCTCCATAGTTTATAATCTTATCAACTTATAAATATATAACATTGAGATTAATTAATATCCATGGACACACAATCTACAATTATTTATGGTAATACCAGTACCGAAACCACAATTTTTAAAACACGAAAACATATTAACGTTAGTTTATCTAGTACTCTTTCTATACAATAAACTAACTTATAGTTAATTTTATATTGTTTCACACGTATAAATTTCCTTTGAAATCTCTAACCTTTTACTCAAATATTCGTTTTCATATAAATTATGTTAGCAATAAAAAGAAAAATAAATACATATAGATATCATATATTATAAAACTACATATATTTAGGAAAATAAATAACAAGTTTTATATTAATGTATGTAGTTTAGTAAATAATAATATTTAAATAATAAAAAAAAACTTCAATTTTCAGCATTTAGGAGAAACTATTACAATTTACGAATTAGCTTCTTTGGTAAATTACATTATTTCACCTTATATGCGCGATTTTACAGTTCTATATAACTTAATTGTGTGGGAAATTTTCCTTAAATGTTTTTTGGTTCAGCATGTCCTTTCTTGGACCTTGCGCCATAAAACCCAACAAACAACAACAACAACCTTAAATGTTTTTCCCAGAGGACATTTCACGTCATAAGGGAAAAAATACAATATCTATGTGGCATTAATAAAAGAAATTTAAAGAGTACTTGCAATTAAACAATATAAATAAAAATGGATGATAATTGCTTCTGTAAAATTGATAAACACATTACTACAATAAATAATTCAGATGCAGTTTTGCAATTATTGATATAATAAATAAATTTATATAATTTTTAAAACTGTTTGTGCATACAAACTAAAAATTTTTGTCGTAAATACAGGTTTTTATACGCTGATAGTTTTTTTTTTTTTTTTTTTTTTTTTTTTTTAAATTTGGATTGTTTGATCAGCAATGTAATTTTATATAAGCAATCAGGCTTATACAAAATTAAAGATGTAAGTATCTTTTTTGATATCATAAAAGCTTAACTAAATTAAACTAATAAACACACATTTTTACTTTCCCTATTTTAAACACATTTTTGCTTTCCATATTTTAAACAGCCTAAATGCAGTTATTACTTATAATTTTTTTTTATAATATTTGAGGAATATATTCTATAGAATTAAATAATTATTTACTTATTATAGTCTTTCTAACTAATGTAACTCTTACGAGGCACTACTAATTCATATGTGTTTGAAATTTAATTGATTTAATATTAAGATGTTTAAAATAATGTTTCTAATAAATGGATAATAAAATATCTAATAATAGAGTTTAATAATAATAATAATTGTTTCTAACAATAGATAGTAAACAGCAATCATTAAATTAATTTAAACTAATTTTTTTTCAAAATTCTCATAAGCGTATAATTCAGAATTACAAATTGACATTTTAGAATGTTTCTTGTATAAATAAAATTAAATGTCAGATAATTTATTTTACAGCTATATAAAATTAAATGTTAAAAATGATATCAATATAGATAATTTTATTTTTAAAAAAGGGATTGAAATTGGTTTGAAATACTATAAGCAAAGTCATTTTAAGAACACAATTATTTTAGCTTCATAATTATTATAACCATATTGAACACACATAACTTGAAAAATAAATTATGGAAATTCTGATTTTGTGTTACAATACATAAGATATTCATTTTATTGTAAATTTTACAAATAATAAATAAATACAACTAAAGTTACGAATTCACTGTAGATAATTAAAAATAATTATGAATATAAATAATAGTTACGACATTTGTCATCATGCTTTTTAATAATCCTACTAACCATTTAGTGATACATATAATAAAGGCTAGAATTATAATAATTTTTTATCTACACAAGTAACCTAAATATCCTTTTTTCAAGAAACATAAGGGAATTCATTTTTTGGAATACATTAAATACATTTTTGGAAATGTAAAATATTTACATTAAAGTTAATATATTCAATTATATTATTATTTATAATAACATATTATTTATAATGATTATTATTTTAATATAACAATGATAATTTTGTTCAACAAATAATAAAAATAATAATGGGAAAAATATATTTTTAGATTCCATAAATTTTTAAGATTTCAAATTTAATCAAATAAATAATTATTTTCCTCCTAAAATTTGCCATTAAAATTAAAATATTTCACGCTTGGTTTAATTTTTGAATATAATTTCGAATTTGTAAAAAATATTTCGACTCAATAAAAATTTCACTAATATTCATAAGAAAAAATAAAATTTAATAAAAAGCTGAAGATGAATAAAATGTACTCATAATGCCATAAAATATATCTCTAAAGCCCTTATTAGATTAAAATTGCTGATATTTCAGTTTCAGCAATTCCCATAGACTTAACATTACGTGACACTGCTGGATTTTCGGCAACTCGAACTCTCATCGTCCAATGATATTTCAGATTTTTTTTTCACAGTTGTGCATTTAAAATTTGAATGTTGTTTTTTTTTTTTTTTTTTTTTCGTCCCTCCAAGTTTCATGCCAAATGAAAGTTATTGGTGTTATGAGTTGCCGAAAATGAACAACTTTTTTGTGTATGCAGCAGCAACTCGAGCAATTCGTATCGCCAATAGATGATTAACGGAATTGGTTTTGTTATCTCTCCAAGAGGAAATAATAACATGAAAAGAAGTATTCTGCTTTCATTATTGTTAATGAGTGCATTTGATAAATATATACATATACCATTTCAAATATCTCTGTTCAAAGGACAAAGGAAATGGAATCGATTTTATTGAACTGATATGGATAAAGCCTCATATATGGGACATTTCTGATTCTAATTATAAATTAACTAAGTTAAAACGAAGAACATATGATGAATATCGTCGGAAATCCAATATCAACAATCTTGTAAACATAATTTATTAAACTATAATTTTATATATAGTTTAATAAGATATGTTTACACGAGGTAAAAATTTTCTTCTATCTATCTTGTATGAATGATCTCCTTATTTTATTAAAACTATAAATAAAAAATGTAATGTTTTCAAAATACCACGGTTTTGTTTTTAGTCTTGATAATGTTATCTCTTTTTTTATTTTATTAAATTAACATTTACGTTTTCAGAAATACATATTAGAAGCACAACAGAATAAAATACTGAGACATGTGGCCAACGATGAGCCCTATTTCAGAAATAAACTAATCAGGAAAAATCTCGGATTGCTATAACTCTTTCAAACTTTATTAAAAACCTTGCACTCAGATTTTATATCGGACTAGACAAAATTCATAACAATGAAATTAAAAACCTTGAAAGTTATAGTCCGTATGAAATCACTAACTTCCATAGGCCTAGAGCGGTTTTAAGATTAATACCTACGACCGATAACTAAACAGCATCATGGTTCACTCCCATCTGGGGATGCCCAATCCATTGTATATAATGTCTACCAATACTCTTTATGTTATTATCATTATTATTCAAATTTTATATTCATATATTACATTTAAAAAAAATCTTACAATATTCTAGAACATTGTTACTGAAGAAAGTTCCCTGATTTGTATATATTTTTTGTATATCTTCCCAACTGCTGCAAATATCTAATATTGTAAGCATTTTATTATTGTGAATATTAATGCTATCTAGTTAGACCTGCAAGCAAATTCTGGTTTTTGTTTTCTCCAACAGACTTATGAAGCAATGTTATGAAAGAAAAGCCAACCAGTTCCAAAAGAGGTAAATGACCGCAAGGCTAAACACCTCATAGAAAATCTCGACCAATTGCTTACGTTTTCAGAAATTATAAGATAAATAATTTTATATATAGTTTAATAATCCATATCTAAATTTAATCTGTAGTCATACAATATTGTAATCCCCATTGTCTTAAGTAGGAATCATAATTTATTTTGCTAATTTATTGTCGTTTTTATAATTCCTTGTTAACATTCTTAAGAACTTGCATTTGCATCTAACTTGAAATGAAAATTCGTTTTAAATCAATTTTTAGTGCTTGTTAAGAATTGGAATCTAGCAAATCTGATTTAGGTCAAAGTGTTCTTTTTTTCATTGTTTTTTTCTTTTTTTAAAAAAAATTATATTATATTCAATGTAATATAATTTTACTGTAAAACATTCCATGTGTTAATTTCTAGCTATATGCATTTTGTAAAATTTTTGTTTAGTTTGACTTTTCATCTGTTTCCAGAAATACACACGAAGAAATTTAAAAATTTAAAGACATATTTTCAAAAGGAAAATAAAAAAAAAAGGAATGAAAAGAAGAGGAGTTCTGCAGGGCCTTGTTTCCAATCTTTCTGGGAAGATTATCAACAACTGTCATTTCTACACGATGTTGTTACACCAACTACAAGTATGAGCAATCTTGACACTCTAGATTGTGAAATTAAAGTAAGGCTTTCGTTATAATTTCTGAATTGTTTCCTCATTTTTTTACTATAATTTTTCCCATACTTCTTCTATACTATAATTTAAATAATTAAGAGCTTTTCGTTTGCAAGAAATGTATTCTCTTGGTTAAAAAAAAAAAAGTTAATTTTAAATGATAGTATTAGTCAAATTTATATTTTGTGCTTTAAATATTAACATGATTATATATAATTCAAATTAAGTCAAAATAAGATCATATTTAATAGAAATTATATGTTGCATTATAAATCTTAACATGTACACACATGCAGTTTAATATTTAAGTAAAATAATTCCATTTCTCTTATACTTGTTTGTCAATAGGAGTTAACTGACACAGAGAGCAGTCTTTGCAGTGAATCTGTTTCAATATCTAAGTAGAAGCAAAGTAAACCTGTTAAAAGAAAGAGAGGTGACGAACTATATGAAAGTGTGGTTAATTGATTGAAAAGTTTAAGTGGAAACAAACCTACTGTTGAAGAAAATTTTGGACAGTATGTTACCAGCAGAATTGTTGGAATAAAAAACAAACAAAAAAGAAATGCTGTTCAATTAGAAATAATTAATTTAATAAATTCATTTGATGAAAATTAAAAATGTTTTTATTACTTACTTTTTCAATGCTATAGCTGAAACTCTTAATAAATTTAATGGCTAGTTAAAAATTCAGATAAATAAAAAAATATTGTTTTCATTTCTTTAGCTAATGTTTTTTTCATCTATTAGGAACAAGAAGAGTTTCAGCTTCAATATTTATTAAATTCACTAAGTTTCAAACCTTATTGACTTTGAATTTTTTTTTTTTTTTTTTTTTTTGGTTAATCAGTACGAGACAAGTTTGTAATGCAAAAATAATTTTAATGTGCTTAAATTATTTTATAATGTATCCAGGTTTATGTTTGCATTTGTGCACATTTAAATTGAAACTTCAGTCAGAAGTAATTTTTTTTAATTTGTGGACTTCAATATGCCGTATAAAAATATTCTCGTTTAAATTTTTCTTGTTTTCAATACATTAATTTATTTTTCGTTTTAGCAAGTTAGTGAATAATAATTAAAATGTCTTATAATATATACAGTCTTATGCAGTATTTTTAGAATTTCATGTAAGGACATTCTCTTTCAAATTCTTAATTTTTTTTTTTTTTTTTAAATCTTAGTATATATTATACACACAAAACATGATACTTAGAAGTTAGCATTGCTGCAATAAATTTTAATTTAATGAATATATATGTATGATTGATTTTTTCAAGTAAATTATGAGTAAAAATGTGTTATTATTGCTATTTTTCATGCTACATCTTGAGCCAGAATCCAAGTTCCATTACGGTATTTTGTTTATCTTGTCGATACACACACACAAAAAAAAAACAAAGAAAGAAAAAACTTTTTAAGGCAAAATGATTTTTTTTTCATTCATTATTATACATAATAAGATGCAACTGGAAAAAAAATTGAAGATTCAAATATATAATGACACAGATATCCATAATTTTCAGTTTTTGCACTTATGTCTAGAGTTATGAAGAATAGACAAAATAAAAACTACATTTTTTTTTCCGATATCAAGAATTTTAATTCTTTTGAAAGCAACAAATTTAGATTACTATTGCTTTCATCAGTAATATTCAGAACAATAAGTTTTGTATCACAATATAGTGACTTTAAATTTAGAATTTAATTAGGTGCCTCAAAATTTCCTTTAATTATGAAATATTTTTAACAAAATATTAAGTATAGAATAATAAAAATTTTACTATTAACATATTGTAATTTAGTTAAATAGTTAAAATAAAGCACAAATTGACACTACATTTTAACTTCTGTTTTAAATTAATATTTTCCTTTAATACGGAGGAAATCTAGATATTAGTTTAAAAAATAGACTCACTAACTAGCACATTATGTGTTAATGGCCATTGCTTAGATAGAAATAGTTATAAAATAAAAAGAGAAAATTTTGCACAAAGAAATTTATATTCACTCTACTCATGTAGTATTCTTGTGTTGCTAATTTAATGAAAGTGCACATTGTCTAAAACAAAATATATTTTAATTGATACTGTATATACAATTCTGAAACAATTTTTTTTTATAAAAAACAGTTTTAAATTTAAAAAAATATTTTTATTTTTTTAAATAAGAAAACAAAAGTAATATTTTTAATCATAAGAAAACAATTATAAAGTAAAAAAGATTAGTTAACTGCATTTAATACTTAAAAAATGTATTTTATATGGAAAATCTATGAGTGCAAGTAATGAACAAAATTAAAAAGAATTACAAAATATTAAATTATTCTTTATTCATGTTACACAAAAGTTAATGTAAATGCAGAGTGTATTAACACATTTTTAGAATGATTTAGGGGCCGTTTAATTAATGTTTTGAAATGTAAAGACTATTTCCTTATATGTTCGATCTGATAATCTTTTTTCTGGACTATAAGTCTACATCGTGATTTCCATGATAGAAGTGCTTTTCGTAAAGATTTTACCTCAGAACCAAATTTAATTCATCACAAATTTCTTCCAGAATAAACGATATGATACACTGCGCTATTCGAAATTGAAAAGCCAGAGAGCTTTGTGTTTCACCTAGAAAAAGAAATAGCAGTAATATTTTACATTATTCACATCATATTTCTGATATAATTGAAACTTTGACCTTTAAAATAAAAAAATTTAAACATATTTTAACACTTTCAGGAATACTCCTTTTTATCAAGACCTTAATTTTGAAAATATTAAATTATAATAAAGAAAAAAAAATTATCATGATAAAGATAAATACACTTCAGGAAATGCTAGGCCTCTTTATAAGTGAAATTAATATTTAACATTCTTATATCTAAACATTTTGATACCGCTGAATATAAACAAACATGTAACATATAGCCTAAAGGAATTATAAAATTTTACCTACATTGCTAAATTTAATAGTGTACTTAAAATATTACGTATATAAAAAGATATGACATAAAGAAAACAACTTAACAATATAAGAATGAGATTAATTGGAAAAAAATGAAAGAGATAGATCATGAAAGTTGAGCAGAACTGTTAATTTATGCACTTAAACATGAAATTTAGTAAACCTATAAATTATGGTACTAACAAAACTATGAGGTTTGACACATCACATCTAACATTTTCTGAAGTGTATTTTTTCATGTTAAGAGCGCTTGGCAAAGTGCAGTAACGGGATAGCCAGGAACCGGTTTTTTGGCTGAAGCAAGGAAGAAAAGCCAGTCGGGTTTTGGAGAAAGAGTTCCGGACACCCCGAGTTGTCTATAAGGAGAATCTTGACAAGGAACTGTACGAGGGGAGATCATCGATTGAGCTGGAAGAGAACATGGTGCAAATGTGAACAAGGATGCATGATAGTTTCCACTGGAGCTGAGACAGTACTGATAACTTCTAGAAAATGAACATGAGGTGGTACAGTAGATCTGAATGATATTTTGAAAAGACAGTCCTGTGAAATAAGTCACCATAGGGTTCCTGGTTGTCCTATCCAGCATTAAGCCTAACAGCATCCCACGAGGGCTACTCAAGGAACGCGGGTTGCCATTTGCTTGGCGGAGTTCCAGTGCCCAGGCACGCACCTCCAATTTAGGAATTTTTGCTCCTTAAAGGGGTTTATTTGTTAGTCATAACAATTTTTGAGTTTTCTTTTAATTAATTAATTATTTTTTCAGGAACAAGGGGTGGGTGGGTCGAGCGTGGTATTTCCATCCCGGCAGGCCGGCTTTATTGAAATTTCACAAAAAACAGTTACATGGGCTTGAGCCAGTTTGTGTACAAAAATTATATGATATTAGTACATGGGCTTGAGCCAGGTATTAAACATAGATAAAGATCTTGAATACACATAAGTTTGCGACAATCTAGTATACATGAATTTCTTGATTACATAATAAGTGTAGTATATACAGATTACATTTACAGATATTTACAATTCTCATTTGTACACAATATAGTGCTGTTCCATTTTATCACGTTGATGCTAGTTTATTTGAGATTTAAAAATATATTTAAAGATTAATAAATCCTTTATTAATATCATTTTGAAATGATAGCAAATCTCTCCATATTTATTACTTAAATATTTTATTTCTAGTTTCGTTTTGAGTAACACACTCACTACACCCCTAGGGGTGATCACTCAAGTTTGACAGTTTAGTTCATCGGAGCTGGGGAGTCAATTGCCCATGACGAATTACCTTGGCGAGGGGTTGTAGGGGCAACACCTAGAAGGGTGGTTTGGAATTATAGAAAATAAGTTTTTATTCGTGAAATATTTAATTGAAATCATTTTATTTATTTATTTTGAGTTATATATATATATATTTTTATGTAACTGATAATTTAATTTAGAGGTATTTCTTTGAATTATCTTTTGTCTCATTTTTGTTGCTATTTTTTTTTTTTTTTTAATTAAGAGGTTTTCTTAGAATTGCCTTTGGTCTCCTTCTGTTTTCTGGGATGTTGATATCATATTGCGGCTGTATGTTAATAAGGGGGTTTGGGATTTGATTGAGGTTATCATAGAATTTTTTAGCTAATTTTAGTATGTGAATCAGTGATAGATTCAATACCGTATTCGCTAAAAAATATTCACGTTTCTAATATAGGCAGGGGCAACAGTTGCCATTCTAATTATTCTGTTCTCGTGGAATTGAATTTTTCCAAAGTGTCTTTGGGCCGCATATCCCCAGACCGGAGCAGCGTATGTGGCAATTGGTCTTATAATTGATTTGTATATTAATAGTTTATTATTAACGCTAAGTTTGGACTTGGGCCCAATAAGACCATGGAGTTGCGCCTCTACTTGTTTTAACTTTTTTAGTGTTTCTTCAATATGAGCTGACCAGGTCAGTCTCCTGTCAAGGGTTACCCCTAGGTATTTCACTTTGGGGGGCCAAGGTATGTCAGAGTTGAATAACTTTAATGTTGGAGTGGCCTTTCTCTTAATACCGAAGAGGACAGCAACACACTTTTGTGCGTTGACTGCCACCTTCCATTTATTAAACCATTCTTCTAATTTGGGGATGTAATCTTTAATTGGGGTGGCTGCTTGGTTGTTATCTGTCCCTGTGGACATTATCGCAGTGTCGTCGGCGAAAAGATATCGGGTAATGTTATTCTGTGTAGGTAAGTCGGCCATATAGACCGAGAATAACATGGGACCTAAAATGTAGCACCGCGGGACGCCACTATAAATATTGGATCTGTAGGAGTAAATATTATTGATTTTTATTTTAAAGCATCTATTTTTAAGGTATTCATTTAAAAGGATTATTAGGGGAGCCGAAACGTCAAATTTGATCAATTTATACAACAGGCCGTTGAACCACACCTTGTCAAAGGCCATAGCTATATCAAGGAATAATGCTGCAGTGGCAATGTTGTTTTGGATATTTCCACTTATCATCTCTACCGCTCTAAGTAGCTGGTGTGTAGTAGAATGTTTTTCTCTAAATTCAAATTGGTCATTATTTATTATATTATTTGCATTTAGAATGGATTCAAGTCTGACTTTAATGCAGTTTTCGAATAGCTTTGAGAGCACAGGTAACAAGCTTATGGGTCTGTAGGACTTTGGGTCTTTAGGATTTTATCCATTTCCCTTAAAAATGGGGACGATAATAGCAATTTTCCGGAAATTCGGAAAATAATTTTTTGTGAGCATGTAATTAAAAATTTTAGTTAAAACAAATATTAATTTTAATGGAAGGTTCTTAAGCATTCCATTCGTTATTTTGTCATGCCCTGGGGCCTTTCTTAATTTGAGTTTATTTATATAATTAATAATTTCTGAGGGAAGGATTGTTGGTAATGGGGTGTGGGGTGGTGGGGAGAGCAGAAAGTTTTCAACCTCATTATTTATCTCTTGCTCCCCTGTGCTGTCAATTCTGTTCGGAGAGAACTGGTCTCTCATGCTGTCTGCTATTACGTCAGCTTTTTCACAATCAGTAAGTGCAGTTTTGTTACCTCCAATCATAGGGGGAAAGTTAGGTTTTATTTTTTTATGTGACTTAATCACATTCCAAAGCGAGCCATCATCGGCTGCTAAGGAAGTAATGTGGTCCCCCCACTGCTTGCTTTTGAAAATTCTAATTTCAGTTTTTAGGTTCCTATCAAATCTATTGTAATTATTTTTATCAGCTAGATTTTTTGTTGATTGCCCTTTTTTTCGAAGCTTATTTCTTTGTTTAATTTTATCTTTAATTTCCGAACTTAGGAAGCAAATGTTACTATTAACGTTCTTTTTTTTTTTGGATGTATTCTCATAGCTGGAATAAATATTTTCCGAGAGTTTAACAATTTGTTCTTCGATATCTTTAGTGTCGTTAATTTTTATATAATAGTTAGTGTTTGCATAATTAAATGTTGCTTATATTTGTCCCAGTTTGGAAGTAGAGTTTGAGTTGTTGTAAAATCCTTGTGGGTAAGATTGAAAGTGCATAGTACAGGATTATGATCACTTGACATTTCACTATGCGAGATGACGTTGCATGCGAATGGGAAATTTTTTATCACGAAAAAGTCAATGATCAAACCCATAGCACGTTGATGGCCACCTATTCTAGTCGGTGTTTGTGGAGCTTCTATTCTAAGTTTGTTGTCATTAATAATTTTATTTAATGTAGTTCCGAAGGGGTTGGACCTGTGACAGTTCCAACATGTGTGGTGGGAATTGAAGTCCCCTCCTAGAACAAAGTTAGCATTAATTTTCAGTAGAGTATGTATGTCATTTATGGTGAAGACATTTCTAAATTTTTGGTTGGGAATATTTTTTTGTGGTGGGATATAGGTTGAAACAAAGGTCACTGGGTTTGAGCTATTATCAACTACAACATTAACAATAGTTGCTTCCATGTTTTCCAGTTTGGGAGTATCTTTTTGGTGTGATGGGAGATTTCTATTCACCATAATGATGGTGCCACCTGGTTGACAGTAGCGAATTCTAGAATCATTTATGACTCTATCATTCCTATAGATGTTATAATTTCTAATACTGATTTTTTTGTGTAGTTTTTAAGTGAGTCTTGTATTAGAATAATGTCAGGAGAATGAGAGTCGATAAATTCTCTTAATTCGCCCACTTTGCCATAAATGCCATTGGCATTCCACGTGCATATGGTAAGTGAAACTCCTCTGCTATTCATGGTTGGTTAGGAGTATTATCTGTCATTGACCTTATAGCCTCTAGTATGTTAAAAATCATATCATTGACATTATTGCATTGGGTTAATTTAGGTATGATGTTGATCGCCACGTTAATGAGCTGCATAAATGCGTTGTTATTTAGTAGATTGGTTATTGAATTTATTACCTCCATTATATTTAGAGTGCAGTTAGAGTCAAAATTGGCGGAATTTTGGTTACTGGGTTGTCTATTTATGTTAGAAAAGTTTGTTTGGGGCCTGGGCATCACCATTGTGTTTATATTTTTATTATTTTTGTTTTCAATATTTCCCCTGGCCATAGCAGCGTAGGAAATATTACTACTAACTTTAGTAGTCTTTTGCATAGGGTATCTAGGGCAGCCCTTGTAGCTCGCCGGGTGTTCCCCCCCCCCCCCGCAATTAGCGCATTTCGGTTTTTTAATTTTCTCTTTACCGAGCGGGCACTCCTGGGTTCGATGCTCACCGGCGCACTTCACACATTTAGTTGCGAGCATACAATTTTCACTACTGTGGTGCCACAATTGACAGTTGTGGCACTGTGGGACTCCTCCGGTGGAATTATACTTTTCAATTCTTACAATGAAATGCCCAAGTGAGGTTTCATTAAAAAATATTTTCGATTGTTCATTGTTGGGGAGATGAAGTTGAAACACTGGCATTAGCCTTCTGTCCCTCCTGGATCTCCTCATTTGATTTATTTTCAGGGGAATAAAGTTTTTAACTTCAAGATACTCACTAATTTCCTCAGTGGTAGTGTTAATAGGTAAACCCCTTATAACTACTTTGAGTGGGCGTTGAGACCTTGGATTAATCACGTAATATTTAATGTTGTTATCATTGAAATAAGATGTTATTTCTCTGTGTTGGGCGGGAGTGTCAACGAATACTTTAAGGAATTCACCATCAGGCTTTCCACAAATTTTGAATTTCAGAGCATCGTTTAAATTGTTTAAAAATTCCGCATATCTGATGTCAGTTGACACCATTATGGGTAAGGGTTTCGATTGTTTTGTTTGGGTCAGTGTGATGGGTGCTTTATTAGCATTTTGTGTTTGATTATCAGTCTGAACCGACGGGTCATCCACACTTTCATCCGTAAGTACAGAGTACCTATTTTTTGTTTCAATTGCAATTTTTTTAACTGGCATAATTTTTTCCGGACTATTTTCGATGCTATATACCCTTTTATTATTATTATTGTTGCTAAGATTTTTGTTAACATGTGTGGAGGGAAAGTTGGGAATAGATTTAGTACAAATGACATTAAAAATATTCATTAAATACTGTCTCAGAGAGTTTTCTGCTATAAAGGCTTTATAGATGAGTTTGGTAGTAAATATTTTAACGTTACCATTGTTTATCACATTGTTATAAATTGGGTTATACATTTTTACATACAATTTAAACAAATAATTAAAAATATTCACATCTATGTTATCATTAATTTCATGGGGGACACCTCTAGCATCAACATAATAAAATATCATAGAATTATAATCTATATTGGAACAGCACATACCTCCAAAAAGGAAGAAAATATCCAGATCGTTATTGCATTGTTTTAGTTTAGCATACACACTGTTTTTTTCTTGTCCGCTAGCGTTATTAGCTAGTTCATTATTACACCATATGATTTGCGCGAGTATATCCATTGCGATTTGCACATTAATATTCACGGGGGCATTTGTAGATTTAACATATCGGATCGGATGTTATTTATATCATCACAGGGCTGGTATCCATGTCGGATTGCATGTTGCATTAAATCGGCAATTGTAAGCAGACGGGGCTTTTCACTTCTTTGATAGAGATCACTTCCATCGTGGAAGGTAAAACCGATCGCGGAGACTTGCCTACTGACTTCGGCAGTCTCCGGTACACTATTTTCGCGAGCACTGTTGACACTTTTCACTGCACAATAGTTTACGGAATTTTTTTCGTTGTTGCAGGACGTATCGTCACTTTTTTGTGTTGGGGTATTTGTTGTACCATTCCTTGGCGGACTAAGTCTGGTATTCCTGGGAAATTCCATATCCTCCTCCATAGCTGGTAGTACCGGGCTCTCCGGCGATTCCATCTCGAGATCCAGGTTTTTTGTTAAATAAACCGCAGGTTTATTTTTTGCATAAGGATGATATTTCCCTCCACTTGGGGAACGTGATTGAACAAATTATTGTCCCAATTTTAGCTTGGGAGGCGCTAATATTCCAGAAGTCTGTACCACGTGCAACGTTTCCTTACCTCCGGCAGTGGGCTACTCAAGCATCTCCAGATACCCTCCTAAGTAATTCGGAAGTTTCACTTGTATAACATAGTCAAGTATTGTAAGCAACCTTTAATTATATTTTAAGAATACAATTTTCTGTTTCAGTAAAAATGTCTTGGCCATGTTATTTATGTTATTCTAAATTAATCTTTGTAATAAACTTTATTAATTAATATGAGCCTGGGATTTTATTAAGTGTCTAATGCTAACATTATTTACAAGATCCATCGTAAGTTAAAAAGTGAAATATAATAAGACACTTAGTCCACAGAGAAACAATTATACCAAACAATACAATTTTTGCCGCCTACTCTGTCCAGTGGTGAGCGTGGTACCTGACTGCGGATGGGGAGGTCCTGGGTTCCAATTCCGGTTCGGGCAAGGATGTACTTTCTCTCTTTCCTGTCTTTGTCCTTTCCCAGTATTAATGGGTTGTGAATAGTTGCCTACCCTATAAACGGGTACCAATGGCATGTGTGTAATGAGGAAGTCGAACTGCACACCAAATTACGGTTCAGTTGGAAGAGTGGAGCAGCACACCCCATAGTGCCAGCCCTGCTGGCACAAGGCAACAATAACACTTTTTTTTGCCAACAATAGAAAACTATATTAAATACATGAATTTTACTTTGATGAAACATTCACGTTTTTTTAGAATTCCAATTCTAATAGTCACATTTTGGCTTTTGCACTCCAAAATAATAAACATTTAAAATGTCTACTACAGAGTTGAATACAACTGTTTTGGCTACCCATATATTATATTTAAGTTGTCATTTTAATACTTTTTTTGTCTGTTAAAATGGTGAATTTATCATTCATACTTATTTTAGCAAATAAACAGCAATACAATTTTTTTTTTAATTATATGTTTTAAAACACTTATTTTAAAATTAATTTATTTTAGTTCTTATTAAATATGCACCGAGGAACAAAATGAAATGATTTGGTGCCAACATGTCAAAATTAGCACCAACTTTATAAGTCAACAATATTTTAGACGTGTACTTAAAATAATTTTTTTAAAGCTATTTATACCTAAAATTCATTAACATTTTGAGACTTATTTTCGTTTTGTTTTTAAAATAAGATAGTAATAAAGAAAATATTTCCACCACCGAGTATGATTAAATTTGTTCTCTAAAGAAAGTAAGCTTTCGAATGTACACCATAATTTATTAAGAAATTAAATATATCCAATGATTTTAATTTAAAAATGTTTAAGAATATTTTTCTATAACAGAATTTGAAATTTAAAATAATTAAACTCATAAGTTCCGAAAAAAAATTTTCATACAATGACGCCTAATAAACTATGATCAAATATAAGCAAAATTTTAAAAAACATTCACTACTTGGTAATAGTTTATAATTATGTCTACTAAAATTAAAACTTTTCTGTAAAAAAAAGTTCTTATATTTAAATACTTAATTTTAATTAAATACTTAAAAATTGAAACATTTCGATAAAAAAATTTTTTTATATAATTAAAAACTTTATTTAACATTTATATATAGTACTTATTTTAGGCCAGCCGCAAACGACAAGCGAATTCGCCGGAAAAACTTTAGCTGAGCGACATCGCTATGAATTCACCGCCGAATGTATGAGAAGAAACAATGACGTAGATGTTTGACGTCACATTGTTTTGTTCAACCAATGAAACTTTATTGCTTAGATTATATTGAATTCTTATTTTGAATGTGTTTGAGAAGATTAATACTGTACATAATATTGTAATTAATATAAACTGTTTATTAAAGCATGGAATTGTAAGAAAGTTCTTTAATGTAAAATATAGTATTGACATTTTATTGAAAAAATATCTAAACAATGTCAACAATATAAAGTATACATAGAAATATAGTTCTAAAGAATTTAAATACAAGAATGAAATATTTTAATATTAAATAAAGTATATTTAAGTTATGAATCACTTCTGCTTAGCAAAACATCGATATCATTGTTCTTCTCATACAGGCATATTTAAATGTGAGAAAAATAAGATTTTTCAAAACTAGATATTATTTGTCTTCAGCATGCTCATGATTTATAAAGTAATAAAAAATTGATTAAGAAATATTTTTATTAAAATTTAAAAGTCATCTGAATTAAAATTTTAATAATTTTTTTATTAATTTGAATATTTTACAATTTTGTCCAGTAAAACTGGAGGAAAACTATATATTCAAATTAATAAAAAAATATGAAAATTTTAAATTTATTTTAATTGTAAATTGATAATTTAAAATAAGTAAAACTTATTTTAAATTATCAATTTACACAATTTAATTTGCAATTAAAATTTTCCTATTGTTAAATAGTATTTACATTGTTGGCATAATGCTAACAAATATTATGATACAAGTAGCTGTAACAAATATTGTAATTAACATAAATTGTTTAACAAAGAATGTAATTATCAGAAAAATCTTAATTGTAAAATATATAGGACTGATATTTTAAAAAAAAAAAAAAAAAAAAAAAAAAAAAAAAGATCTAAGCCACCTCAACAATATAAAGTAACAAAAATAAACGTTTCTTCATTTAAATATAGTTCTAAGGAATTTAAATATAAGAATAAAATATTCTAACAACATTAAATAAAGTATATTTAAATTATAAATCAGTTCTGCACAGCATTATATAAATCAATTGAAAAGCATTATTTTAATATAAGAAAAATAAGATTGAATTTTAATTTATTTCATTTTCATAAAAATTCAGTATTTAATAATCAGTGCAAATTATTACTTGTTACAGATTTTTCAAATTCTCCAAAAAATAAATGTTTTATATCTCAAATTATAACATTTTTTTTCTGTTTGTTGAAATAATAACCATCTTTCATGTCCCACAGACATCTTTGATCTATATAATTCAATAAATTAATAAACTATCTCAATTATTTTTTTTAGAAAAAGGTTATGGATTATTTAAAATTTATTATACTTATACCTCTATATTGATTTATTGAAAATTCCTCTTTATCGAAGGAAAATTTAATCAAATTAATGGAAGACGTTGTTACCACGAGGTGTATAAAATATGCAAAATCAAAGGGTAAGGTAGCAAAAATATGTAAATGAAATTCGCGCTACAGGCGCACGTGATGTGTGTCTGCCCTGAAATTCTAATCAATTGCATATCTGACCTCAGCTATATACTGCATGTTGTAAATTTCATATTATTTGCATGCTTTCTTGAGGGTGTTGCATTTACTGTGGCCAGCACTGTATATACAATTAAAGAACATTCATGAGAAATATATAGTTTTATTATAAAGCAAAATAAATGCTGAGATTTATTAGAAAAATGAAACAGTATTTTGTATTAATATTATAGATTTAGATGATTATGTTTACTAAATTTTTTTCTCCTCAATACTTCTTTCAAAGCAAACTATGTTATATAATAATTAAAAAATAGCCTTATAATATTAGAATTGATGAAATAGAATTTTTTTCCACAAACACAGTCTCGGTATCGTACACGTTTCTCTTTCAATACCATCCTCCTTAAAATGCAATTTGCATATATAAAAAATATTTGATGGTTTGATTTAAAATATGAATTTTTTTTTTTTTACTTTTTATTTTTCCAACTTAATAACATCCATAAATGTGTCTACATTTTGTCTCAAATACATGTTAATTTCATTTTTTAATCTCATATCACAATATTTTGAAAGCATGCTGATGAAAGAATCATGCACAAAAAGTAAATTAAATAGTTCATTATTCCTTAAGAAAATTTTTAAAGCAAATATTCACAAAAAAAAAAAATATATTTTCCAGGCATAACAAAATATCCAAGTAAAGCTAAAAAAAATATACTTTTTTATTAAAAAATGAGCTGTTAAAAGAAAAAATTAAAAGCGACATATATAAAAACGGAAGGAAATATATTTATTCAAATTTATTGAATAAATATATTTCTTTCAGTTTTTATATACATAGCTTTTAATCTATCATTTACTGACTATTATCCAAAAAATATAAATATTTTAATCACTATTTACATTTTCTGTGAACTTAAAATGTTTATATATATTACGATCTATAATTTCGAAAAATTTAATTTCACCACATGTGTGAACCAAATAATATTTATTTTTGTAAATACTTCAATTGTATAAATAAGGAACATTTCTGTTTATAAACTAAACAGAAATTTAAACATTTCTAATTTACAAATTAAATATTGTTTGAAACTTATGATTTGTAAATTCGTAAAATTTAATTGCGTTATGAGCGAACTTGAATATGGAAAAACTACATTATTTCTTATTAAAAAAAAATTTTCTTCCCAAACAATTTTTTTTATATTAGATATAAATAATAGCTTTTAATTAATAGATAAAGAACTATTATGCATTATAATTATGCAAAATATAACTGATACTGACAAAATATAATTAAAAATTATAATTACACGCAATTTCGGAAGATTTTTCAGGAAAAATGTATTTATGTCATGGTGATAATAGCTGATTTCTTAATAATTTGATATTAAAATGTATTAATATTCAGGCATTTATATTTATACATTTGATATAAGTACAAAGGGACAACATATTTAGCATTAAAAACGGATTTCTTATATTTCTCATTTATTAAAAAAATTTTTTTAGCTAATTTTAAATTAAGTTTATAATTTATTAGTTGCTTTTTTTTTTCTTAAGCTGAAAATATTCACAAAACACTTAATTTTAATTTATTTCTAATATACATAAGTAAATTCATGCATTTTTAATAAAAGGATAATTAAATGTATGAAACTTACTCTTGATGACTTTGTTGGTTGAGAATAATATCTTGGAATGATTTTTAATTTATTTAAAAATTCTGGATAAATTGGAAATTTAAATACATTGACTCGATTATTACTACTATGAATTTCCTTTGTAGAATGTAGAAGGCACTATTCACCAATTTTGGAAAAAATATACTCTTCAGGAAGATAAATCTAATGAAATCAATGTAAAAATCTTATAAGATAAATAAGAAAAAATTTAAAAACCATAAAAACGCTGTGATTTACACATCTTGACAAAATGTTTCTTTTGTTCACTGCACAAAACTGATTTTCCTTTAATGATATCACATTCCTGTTCAAGCGCTTAGGCCTTATTATCTCGGTGGTGACAGTCTAACAGAAGGGAACGCAATTTTATATGATCTCTGTTATTCCTTATCTAGCAAGAACCCACATTCTGTGAGTTGCTTCTGAATGGTTCTTAGATCAATTTTCTAATCTCGATCCCTTAAATCCTCAGACAAAAGATTATTTAGAATGTGCAGTTCAGAAAGAAAGAAAAAAAAAAAAAAAAAAAAAACCCACATAATATCACAATTTTAAGAATCGGTGGATTTTGCTGAATTCACGATTTTAATTGCCTACAATATACTTTTAATCATTAATCGAATCCATGCCAAGTTGGGTTACAAAACTTCTGCATGCTCATAGTGGTCCTCATAAAATTGATAAGAATACCAGTTTTTTTTTTTTCTTTTGACAAAGATATAAAAGTCATTTTTCACATTCACTTCAAAAGTACCTCCAGTTAAGAAATATGGTCTGATGAGCAAGAATCTGTTAACAACCATGCTTTTGTTTCTTTGAAAGGAATGAACACAATTATGGATACTTCTATATATCTTGCAGAATTTGTGAATCTTATTTCATAATTTCATCAATAAGTTATAGAATAGAAATGTTACCCGACTTTTAAATGGAATTCTCTAAGTCCATTGCATATATAAATTATAATATTTTTTTCAAAACAAAGAACTTTTAAATATTTCTGACAATTACAATTTATGGGTAACAGAAAATAAAATACTTAAAATTTCAACTTAACAACCTAATATCTATACTTTGAAAAAATACTTTAATCAAAATAACAATAATTTTCATTTATTTTACTTGCATTTACTTTATTTAAAAAGAAAACAAAAAATTTACTTTGCAATCATAAAATTTTTTATAACCAACAACAATGCAGTTTTAAATTTGCTATGAATATGCGTAAGATTGCATAAATTGAAAAAATTCAACGGTTAAGAAAATAACTAGATATTCAAATAGTAATTTTAAAAAAAATTTCTCTTTTAAAAAATTATGATTGATTTAAAAGCATTTTTAGTAAATTTAAGGGATTTCCTTTATATCTGTGTCTGTTGTTAAAGTACTAATCTTCAATAATTTCATACTGAGTTTAAGCTAGATATACAAAATCAAATAATCTTTGAATTTCTTTTTCCAAGTAAGAAAAAAATAGGAGATCACAATAATCTGCACAAGGAAATATTCATTGATAAATTAATTCAATATTAAATTTTTATGCTTAAACCTGTAACCATGTAGTAAAATTTTCTTCGCCAGAAAATAGAGCCAAATTTGAAAAGATCACATTTCTATTAGCCCTTCCAAATGCCTTTATGAATGGAAACATTTAAGAACTCATTACTTCTAGTAAAAATGAATGGTGAAATGTATAATAAAAATAACAAAGTAAACACAGATTTTTAATTTTATTTTTTTACAAAAGGAAATTTTTGAGTTCCAACTGCAACTTGTGATACTATGTATCAAAATCTTCTCTATGACGGAAAAAAAAAATGATGAATTAGTTGAAATTTGAGAACAGCACAGTTTGCACTGACACAAATGTATTAGTTCATCGTCCACATTGACCAACATGTGAAAGTGTGACATCTGCAAATACTATAAATCTTTTTTTTTTATGTTTAAGTCATAACATGATGTACAAATTTATTACCTTGAACAAAAGAGGTATGAAAGTTTTAAATAGGAAATATATGTCAAAAATTAATGCTTTAAAGTATCAGATATGTACTAGCACTCTAAATTACTTAAAATGCGAACGAAAATCTTCATACATATTTAAAATTGAATTATCCTTTTTGGAATTGGATTTGTAATTTTAATTTACATTTTCTTGTAATGAAAAACTTTTTAAGGATAATATTCATTCAACTATAAGGCATCACAAAAATTGTTCTTGAAGGAGGGGAGAAACTAATAAAACTAAAAATAC
This sequence comes from Latrodectus geometricus, assembly GCA_026290005.1. NCBI lineage: Eukaryota > Metazoa > Arthropoda > Arachnida > Araneae > Theridiidae > Latrodectus > Latrodectus geometricus. The sequence continues at coordinate 843,026 of JAPDSC010068425.1, forward strand.
ATATTTTAAATGCTATAAATTACTGTACAATGTAAAAACTCCAACAAGTGAGAAATTGTGGAGCAACAGGATAATGGAAATATAATTTAATTAGTTTTATTAGTACATCTTCAAGAATTAACTGCAAATTTTCTTCAGTTGTACAAGACATTTATTTCTAAGTAAAAATAATAGAAAAAACATCGGTACAGAAATACAAAGGATATTTTATTAAATATGACATACAATACAATTTATCTATTTTTAAAATATATCATAAAAATGAATACAAGATAGGTTACATATAATATATAATCAATTTCAGAAATAAAAACAATCATTGCTAAGAATTGTATAAATAATAATATTTCACTCCGGCAGTATAAAAATAATAAACCCTGGATAAATAAAATATACTATCCAAGTGAATAAAACGATTCACATGGAAAACAGTAAAAATGAGCATTAATGACAGTGAAAAAAGGACGGAGTATATTTTGCTTATACATTCACTTTTACAAAATGCAATATTCCATCAAATGCAAAAATAGATTTATTATTTGAAGGCAACTAATAATTCAAATGATACACAATCAAAAAAGTCAGAAGAAAAGATATTTTGTTAAATAGTTTGTATTATCACATTTTGTATACACAATTCGCATAAAATTAAAATAATTTTTTTCAACACTTATAAGACTTCATAACTAACTATAAAAAATATTTTAGTACCTTATTCATGTATGTAATGAATAAAATAGAAAGAAAACTAACATAATACATAAATATCAAAAAAAATTAAAGAAAACCAAAATAGAAAAGCATAATGATTCATTAAAATAAATTTTGTTACACATCAAATGTTACATTAAATAATACAAAAAAGTTCTTAATATATTACAAAAAAAAAAGTAATTTTTAAAATTGGTGATTTATTCTACAATAAATATTTCTGACTTGACTTATAAAATAACAATAATGTTAAATTATAATACTCAAACATTTTGATTCTGTAGACTTTGTCTGCATGTGAGACAAATCATCACTTAAAATATCTGTAAACACTTAAGAAATACAAATGCACATCAGATACCAAATAACTAGTAAGTTCCAGGTATTGTTTCTTAGTAATAAGAGAGAAACAACAGGCACCTAGTTGCAGTACATAAGTTTTTTTTAATCAGAGTAAGATAATATAGAAATTAAAAAATTTTTTTTTAACAGAAACTGGCAATTAAATTATATTTTTGACACATAAACACAATTGATTTATACTCAAAAGTACAATATTCAGAAAATTAAGCCCTATTTTTTAAACACTTATTTTGTTCAATACTCTAAGTGTAAAAAGTAACTCTATTCTTTAAAGACAGAAAAAATAAAGTTGAGTCAAACTGAAAGTAAAACTATTTAATTTCACACATCATTTATTATTTGCCCACAGAAATAGCTTGATATTTATACCAACATTTTATGTTATATAAGAATGGTCAGCAAGACAAATAAAGCTTTCTATAAAATCTAACCGTTTTGGATAGCATATAGTTTTTTACACTATAAGAGACTGGGTCAAATATAAATTTTTAGAAAAGATGCAGAACTAAGAAAAATGGACTACTTTTATTTCATATATATGCAGTAGACCAAATTACAACTTACTTTTTAATCTAAAGATTTGCTTCATAATGCTAAATAATATCTACAAACTTACAGTGCAATTACAACAAATCTTATCACTAAGTATTAAATGAAATCTATAGTAAAAATTTCAATGAACTTTCAAAATTAAAGTAATTTTGGCAATGTGTTGATATCTAAACCATAATGATATAAATAAGTTCAGCTTTCAAAGTGTTATGGTATATATTTAATGAATGTCAATCAGAAAACAATAAATTTATTAAATTATATTAAGTAAAAAACAAGACATTTTCTGTAAAATCAGACAAAACAGAATGCATATGAAACTAAAACTATTATATAGCAAAATGCTTCTTTTGCACAAATTATTAACCTCTTCGCGACGGGTGAATCATATAGGCATTTCGTACGGACGTATGTGAAGCCCGGGCGGTTCACCTGTGCACTCCTGGAGAACTATCCTAGTGAATGGGCAGTGCAGATATGCATTTTAAGCTGAATCAATTTTTAAAAGCCACTAGATGACACTCTGCGTCCATTACATTTAAACTGAACGTAGTTTTAGTATACTGACCTTCAGATTGCTTATAATCTGGCTGTTTTTTGTATTTTGCTTGTCAGCTGTGGCTGGGGAGGGGAGAAATCGTAATGTAAACAAACGCAGCTCGGCTCTTTAACTTTCCACGTGATATAAGCATTCTCGCTTCTGATAACTCTCCGAACATTTTTTTTGTTTGTTTTCACTACTATGTGGGGTCTTTTAGGGTTTTAGCATCAGTTTTGTTACAGTTTGTATTGCTTTTGGATATATTTTGCGCACTTACTCTTGTCAATGCGGAAAGCTTTGACTCTAGATTATCATGCATTATTTATTATAGGATGAATATACTCGTATGGTAAATGAACCAACTAACGATATAGATGAAAGTGATGATTCATTTGCCAAAGAGTTAGAAAGTGATACTTCTAACGATTCTGACATAGACATTTATAACGTAGGACTTGGTGTTTCTCCCTGCTTCAAGATTTTCCACACTCAGTCTTCTTTTTAAATTTTATTATTTCTTTTTGTCATTTTGGACCTTGTCATATATTTTTTTATTAATGTGAAAGTATATTAATGTGTTTTGGCAATTAAAATTTTGGAATAATTGGAATAGCAATTTCAAAAATTATTTCTCAAGGTAGGCAAACTTTTTTTTTATATATTTTCTTATAAATTGAAGGAAACACATGATTAAAGTATAGTTTTAATGCTATAAGACAGATTACATAATAATCTAAAATACGACCAAAAATTACGGTGGTAGGACTTAAACTTAATTATTTGCGATTTTTTTCTAAACTTATGCCTAGTGGAACAAAACCCCTGTCCTGTAGCACAATTCCTTTCACTTCTGCTTTGTCCTGATCCCGCCTTTTAAACAAAGGCGCCCTGTCACGAAGAGGTTAAGAAATTTCAATTATTTTAAACAAACTAGTTAATAAAATATTTATCAAACCTTACTTAAAGAATTAAACAAGATAGAGAATACAGAAACGTTTATAGCTGTACCTTACATGTTAATACTAGAAATTTTTCAATTTTTAACATGCAATAAAAAAGCATGTATATGTAATAATCACTTTTTTGTAATGTAATCTAATAAGAAAGTGAAAGATTATGCAAGTTTTCAAAATACTGGCTATGATTATTTCTTTTTAGGAAAAGATACGTTTATGACACAAGAAATGAAAACTAATTTTATGTGTTTTTATTCCACTAACTATTAACCTATTTAAAAGTTATAGAAAATAAATTTGAAGTTTTTTTTTTTATTCTTTTCAATAATATTTCTACTAGGAACTAACTAACTATATATATATATATATATATATATATATATATATATATATATATTACAATTTAGTTTTAACTATACTCTCCCTTTACACACAAAAAAAATTTCTGATAAAACTTATTATGGGAAAAAATCACATTGTTTGCATGCATTTTCATGTAAATAACTTGAGAGTGTAAAAAGTAATATAATGTTCAAATTTATGTAATTACAAGAATAAATAATTAAAAAAAAAACACAGTAAAATTAAATATGATAAAAAGTAGTAAAACGAAGACAACTATCTTGAGGAATTCAAGTCGAACAAAAGCTGAGTCATAATAAAATTGGAGAGTTTAAGAAATCAATTTTAAGAAGTGTTATAAATATAACAATTAAAAATTTCATGTATAAATACTAACCAAATTTTATTTTATTTAAAATCAATAAAAAAGAAAAATTTACAGCAATTATGTGCAGCTGTTATTCAGATCAATTCTCTGTTTTAAAATGTCACTTATTCATACACAAATTTAAATAAGAAACACTTATGTAAAAATAGAATTATTATTTTGTGAATAATCACTACACACTGCATAATGATATTAAAATTTTCACTAAGATTCCCAACTTAGATAATTTCCAACTCCATGTGTTATAATTACAGAATGACAGTCAAAAATGCTAAATAGAATTTCGCAATTATTCTAGTAATGAAATTAAAACTTACAAATTAGTGCAAATAAATTTTAAACTGTGATTACATAATAATGTTAAAAATAATGAATGTTGACTCAAAATCTATCTTTAGACAATGTTCCCATTTCAGTATCTTGCAAAAATTGCAATTCTTGAAGTTCTTGAAATTTTTCGTTGTCTTTTATGCGTGCATAATTTGCAGACAAACACATTAAATAATGAATCTAAAAGAGAATAAGAAAGTGAGTATTTTGTAAACTTAAAGATAAAATAAAAGTTTCTGAGATTTAAATAAAATATGCTATAACAATGGAAATAGTAGGTGCTTAAATGTAATATGAATACATCACATACCAAACTAAGAACAACAATAAAACTGGCAGCAAAAGCAACAATGAATAGAATTTCAGCTGGTTCAACCTGTAAATATGTTTATAGCATAGGTGAACAACTTTTAAATTTTCATAAGGTATCATAAATTTTAACTTAATGAGAAAGGGCTTAATACACCACATATTATAAGTAAATGTAATTTGTACATTGCAGCTGCAGAAAGTATAATTGACAAATCAGAAATGAAATTATGAAGAAACACCTCAAGATAATGTTTAGACAAAAATTGGGAGAATTAACACTATTTTTTTTCATAGTATTAGAACAAAGAACACAGGCCAGAAAAACAAAATGCTAATTATTGTACAAAGATAAATATTACAGATAATGCATACAATTAATTTTTTCTAAAATTACAATAAAATGAAACCTACATATTAATTCTTTAATTTACAGCTTTTCCATTATACCTTAGAATTTGCAATGAATCAAACGACAATATATGTAAAAAATTATATTTTTAAACTATTATAAATATTTTCCTTTACAAAACATATTTTCTAATACTTTAGTCAAAAATGAAATTATCTTGTTGAAAATTTTTTCAAAGTAAATGAAATTTTAGCAGAAAACTTAAAAATTTTAATTTATACAAAAATATGAATATAAATTATTATTTTATAAAAAAGTAAAATGTTCATCTATCATCAAAAGTTTAAATCACAATGATTCATAAGATTTCATAAGGAGTTTACGAGATACAAAAATTATATTTAAGATGGGTTTTGCCATTAACAATAAACAAACAATAAATATTAAGAAATGTCACACTGAACAATTTATTTACGAGTAAGAACATATTTAGAAATATCAATATAATACTGCAACATAAGGAAAAAATTTTATTTGTTTATATTGAGATTAAAATTTTCTATCAAACATTAAAACTTTATCAAAGGTAATTAGAAAACTATATTGCAAGTGATATTTTCATTATCTAGAAATAAGGTTAAAATTTGTTAAAATATTAGAAAGATTCGGCCCCTTGCCTTACAGATACATTATTTACTTTTGCAGATAACAAAATAAACTACCAAGAAAAAATACATTGTATATAAATAGTCAATTAAAAATAAGAAATAATTTAAATTACTAAAAGTCAACTTAAATTTGAGCAAAACTTTTGAAAAACAACTTTGTACAGTTTTGTTATTCTTATGTACATAGTCAACTAAATTAGTAAATTAGCAACTTTAGAAAATTGTGTAATTTATTCTTTCACATACTTTAAAAAAATGTTGGATTTTCTGAGGCAAAAGAAAATAATTGAAATAAAAATAAAAGAACCTTTAAAATCATCTTTACAATTTTATATAACATGGTTATTAATTTTGCAAAAATAAAACTTTCAAACGTGAAAAGTGTGCCCAATCAATTAAATCTGCTCAAGACCTATAAAAGTGTATTCCAAAGAACTGGAAACTAGCATGCGAGACAAGAGTTAAATATAATATAATTGATGACTAGTGTTAACTACTTAGTAATCAACTTTGCTAGAATGATAAATTTGAAAAGTTGACAAACACCATCTTGCAGCTTCAGTTATGGCTTATTTTTAATTATGATATACTTAATAAATATTTAACACTTGAGAATTAAAGAGATATAATTCTATAACACGAATTTTTAGATTAACTTTCCTTAAAAAAATAAAACAAATAGGAAAATTTTCAGAACAAAAACTGAATTAATAGTTATTGATAATTTTATAATTATTTATAGTGTAACTACTCATTTTAATATGAATTCTTTAATGAATGCAAATATAAAGACATGTTTATTTTAGTACCTACTTTAAAAAATTTATTTTGGGAAAATATATGATAATATGTACTTTAAGAATGGTTGCACTATTTATAGTTTTACACTATTTATAGTTTCACAGGTTTAAATGTCTGTATATATTGTAAAAACTATTATATACACTGCTGCTCACCCAAATTACAACACCAAGAAAGACAAGAGATTTCACTACAAAATTTATTATGTAGATAATATGTAGATCAAGTATCAAATGATTTAATTTATAGACTTCTGTGAAATGTGGTTCCTGCCAAAATCAGTAGCCAGAGTGGTCGTCACTCTTGGAGATCATCACTACCACACGATTTGGCATTGAGTGAAAGAGACTTTTGATGAGTTCTTGGGGTACAGAGGACCAAGCAGCTTTCACATGTTGCTAGCAGGAGATATAATCTTTGTGAATTGTTGAGCAACCGCGGACCACATATTTTCTATTGGTGAAAGATCCAAACAGCGAGCCAACCGGGAAAGGAATCTAATCTGGTTATTAATAAAGTACCCTTGGACAATTTGTTCCTGGAGTGGTCACGCATTATTCTGTTAAAATATGGCTGTGGGCAAGCCTGAAGGTAAGGAAGAATCACTGGCTCTAACACCACGGAGATGTACGGCTGGCTGTTTAAAGTACTGGTAACACGTACTAGAGGAGAGCAAGAATGATATCCAACACTGACCCATACCATAACACCCAGAGCAGGACAAGTGCGGTGCATAACGCAGCAGTTTAGTATCCTTCTTCCATGGTGTCTGCAGACTCAAATGTGACCATCGTAAATGCTGCAGACAGAAATGTGACTTGTCAATAAGGACAATTTCATTCCATTCTGCCATCCACATCCTTCTTTCACCACACTACTGGCGGCGTAGACATCTGTGGTTCTGCATCAAGGTGAATTATTTAATTAGAAACATCTTCAAATAAAATAATTCATTGTCATTACTAACAAAAATAAGTAAACTATAATACCAATGATAATAACAGTTTTTAGCCTAAACTATCAGACACCATAGTTTGAGTTTCTGAACCTGATGCTTTTAAAACACTTGGGATATGCAACCTTTGACGAACTGGCATGTGTATACAATAAGCTAATAATTCTATTATGAATATAGAAATGCCAGATCGGCAAAAAAATTTTTTAAGTGTGTCAGCAATAAATGGTATAGTAGTATGCCGGTAAGGCATAGCAGAAAAAATAAAGTTGAAAATAATGCACAAGTATTTTAAATGAATGGTAAATATGGTGATAAGAAAAATTATATAGAACTGTACAAAACTAAAACTTAAAGGCACTGAATACATAAATTTTAGTTAGTACTAGGGTAACAATGCCCCCCCCCCACTCTTATGACCATCAATTTTAAATTTATTAGAAATTACTAACTCCGGTATCTGATTACAAAATAATTCCAATGAAGATAACATATCTATATTTTATAGTTTAACATCAACATGTGCAACATATTAGTTATACACTTAGATCAAATACAAACATCTGTTAATTCATTAAGTTATCAAATTCAATACAATATCCACATTTCTCTTGAAAAAGTTCATAAACAGCATGTTATACAAGACAATACTTAATTCACAACTATGGCTGTGTGTTGTGTATGATTAAAATAACACATAATAGTACATACTATGCAATCACACAATACATAAACATTCACAATTGGGGCCCCAATACACAACATACGATGTACTCAAAAATAATGCACACACAGAATATTTTAATTTCAATTCAAATCAACCAAAACATTCTAAATAAATTAAAATCACAAAAGAAAAAAAAGAATCTACAACTTTGTTGGTTAATGAACCAAAAAATATACATGAATAAAAACCTTTCAATCATTTTTTAAATATATTTGAAATGAACTTCTGCAGTTCAATTCTTGTTAGCAGCTTGGTGAAAGCATCAGCTAAGTTTAATTTACTTCGTACAAAACAGAGTTTAAATTTTTGTGTATTATACATATTGCAAACAAAAAATAACTTCACATCTATATGTTTTGACCGATAATTTTCAATTGGAGATTTTATAAAATCTATAGCAGTTTGATTATCCACAAACAAAATTGGAATTTCTGGTTCACTTGTTACAAAACCTTTATCATAACACTCATTTAGTATACCACTGAACCAAACTATTTCTTTAGCGGCCTTGGTCATAGCAATAAATTCTGCTTCCATAGTTGAAAAGGTGGCACATTTTTCTTTGAATGTACACCAACTTATGGGAGAATTTCCTAGTAAAACGAGTTGACCTCCTAGAGACGTTCTGTCATCTCGGTTTGCAGCAAAATCAGCATCTGAATAAACTCTAATTTGGGACTGTTTACAAGAAAGTTCTCCGTGCAAAATCTGCCGTGTTGATAACATAACCTAAAAGTCTTAATAAACCATCCCAATGATGCATTTCTTGGTTGGACTGAAATTGGCTGAATAAATTAAGAGCATAAGAGATGTCAGGGTGAGTTCTATCAACCAAAAAGGAGACCACCTAATACACTTCTATAGGGAAATTTTAGCATTTCCCTTTCTTCCTCCGCTGTCACATACATCTTTAATGTATGAGCGTTGATGAATCAAGACACTACCATTTTCCTCACCAAACTCTACGCCTAAAAGGGTACGAGTCTCGCCTAGTACTTTTATGTCAAAATGGTTTTTCAAATTATTAATAGTTTTATAAATTGTCCTTTGGTCTCTGCCAAATATAACAAAATCATCAACATATTTATAACTGTTATATAATATCAGATTAAGTAATCTCCTAATAAATAAGCACAGTTACCCCACTGAAATTTACAAAAACCCACTTTTAACAAAACATTATGGATTTCTTAGAACCATTGTTGACCATTTTGTCGTAATCCATATATAGCTTGATCTAAACGACAGAATTCTTTTTTGGACTAGTTTCTTCAAAACCTGGAGGTTGTGTCATAAATTCGCTCTTCCAAAGGTGCATAAAGGTAAGCTCCTGTTATATCACATTGAAAACTATACCAACCTTTACATGATACAAGTAACGCAAAGAAAAATCTGATTAAATTAAAGTTGATCACAGGGAAAAAAGTTTCATCATATGAGATACCCTCTCCTGTTTATAGCCCTGTGCTACTAGTCGAGATTTAAATCACACAATTTTTCCTGTATCATCTCTTTTTACTGTGAATACTAACCTACATCCAATAGGTGTAGTATTTTCTGGTAAGTCTTCCAAATGCCACATTCTCCGATTCTTCATGATACAGAGTTCTTCTTTCATAGCATTTAGCCACTTGTCCTTATATTCTGATTCAATTGCCTGCTTATAAGTCTTGGGTATAGGAATGCGATCTAGTCAGCTGGATATGCTATAATTATTTGTGATCATCTGGATACTTTCCGTGATTGAGGACATGAATTTCTATAATGTCCAGGTTGCTGACAACCAAAACAGAGAATTTGTTTCTTCACAGATGTTACTGCACTAGCCTGTGATAGAGTCTTTTTCTCATAACTGAAGACGAACCTCTTCTGGATTCAAGTCTTCTGTAATAGCTTTGTAGTTAATGTTTTCATCCAGCCAACCAAGAATAACTTGCACTATTCTGTCAAAATGCATAGGAAGATATCTCAGAAGTTGAAAACTAGCATACTTTTTGTTAAAAGTAGGATCTATGGTTTTCAATCTGTTGTAGACTTTTAATAATCTTATTGAAAACATGAGAATACTTTCTTCAAGTAACATTTTAGCATCACATGATTCTGAAAATAGTAATGTGATTTGCTCTGATATCTGGATGGAAGTATTTCAACAATGTTTCCCAAGCAACTACTGGATCTTCTATTCTACCTATTATACCTTGATGATCATCATCAATATTCAAATATATCAGAGATAAAGCAGTGTTTTTGTTGAATTCTTTAAGACTTTTGAGATATGCTGTATCATTCAGAGCTTCGAATGAACCAGTTTCAGTTTTGAATATTAGTGGAATGGGAGTTTTTGTTTATTTTACAACTTCTCACACATTTCTTTCAATCAGAATGAACTTTATGTTTGAAGTCCATGTCTCATAGTTTTGGTTGCTTAACTTAGTAATTGCGTAAGTAGCCATGGCAAGAAAAATTTTTTCGAGAAAAAGATTGATTTTTTTAATTCAAAAATTTAAATCAATATAGCCCCCTCCCCCATCTTAAATAATTTAATACATTTTAAAATGGGTAAAAATTTGCTTAAAGTATTAACTGACTAATTATACTATGATAAATTTCAAGATATTTGATATGTAACCTGGGCCCATAATCTTTTGTAAGTAGGTACCACTTTTTAAATATCTATGGGCAGATGTTATTTCACAAATACCCACCATTAGGCTAAATGACAAAATAATTACAATGATAAGCAGAGCTGCAAATATTAAATTTTAATGCAGTTAAAGAAATGCTAACTACTGGTTTAAATACCTATAAAGTATTTCGTTCTATTAATAGAACCTTTAATAAATAAGAAACTAATAACATGCCAATAATTAGGCTTGCATAAAAATAGAAAGTTTAATTTATTGATATTAAACATAAAATAATTACATAACATAAATTAAGTTTAAAATTTGAGAATAGATAAAATAAAGATCTTCTAATTAAATAATTCATTGTCATTACTAACAAAAATAAGTAAATTATAACACCAATAACAATAACAGTTTTTAGCCAAAACTATCAGTCACCAGAGTTTGAGATTCTGAATCTGGTGCTTTTAAAACACCAGGGATATGCCCCCTTTGATGAACTGGCATGTGTACACAATAAATTAAGAATTCTATTATTAATATAGATATGCCAGATCCGCAAAATAAATTTTAAGTGTGTTAGTAATAAATGGTATAGTAGTATGCTGGTAAGGCATAGAAGAAAAATTAAAGTTGAAAATAACGCACAAAATATGGTGATAAGAAAAATTATATAGAACTGTACTAAACTAAAACTCAAAAGCACTGAATACATAAATTTAAGTTTGTACTATGGTAACAGATCGCTCATTGCTATGTGCACAATTTGCCTGTCATCACGGGAAGTGGTGCACTGAGGTGGATGCGATTGAACAATTCAGTCTGTCATACCCTCCTGCATCCAACAATCACATATTCGCCTTATAGTTGCCTGGTTTCGTTGAACATGACTACTGATTTCCTAATTTAAATCTTGGTAATCCATTATCTTTAATCTGTTGAACACGGATATTTGATTAAAAAAAATGATCGCTGTTTTCCACAAGGCATAATCGATAATTTTTTTTTTTTTGGGGGGGGGGGGGAACCTGAATTGTTGAATTTTGAAATCGTCAAAATCTCCAAACCTTAAATACCACTTTGAAGTGGCATCACAGACGCACGAGATGTGTGTCTGCGCTGAAATTCTTATCATTTGCGTATCTCACCTCCATTGATGCATGTTGTACATTTCATGTTATTTGCATGCTTTAAGAGTGTTGCATTTATGATGGCCAGCAGTGTATAATGAGGATTACAATTTTATGGAAGTTTATGTTTACATGATTATTTATATCAATATAAGATATAATTGAAATACCTGAGATAAATTAACATATTTAATTTATTTTTGCCAACTTTGTTTTGGAAATTAAAAAACTAAAGTATCTCATGCATTCCCAGGGGCTTGAGTAATGGCTGTACGCATCAGTAGAGTCTAACGCCCTACAAAATCTTGTTGTTAACAATTCATGTCTAAGGTATAACAAAGTCTCTAGCATTTTCGATGGACATTTTTATTAATCATTATTTAAAATTACTGCTCATGCAGATAAAACTTCTGAGGTTGATCTGTTTTTACAAGATATGGAAATACAGAGTAAATCAATTGAAGGAGTAGAAATGACTCCTCCAATACCAAAGGTAGAAAAGATCTCTAGTCCAGGCATGTCTGGAGTACAGCAGAGTCATGACAATTAGTAACATGACTGCTTTCCTAAACAAGATAAATATAACTCCACCACAAACATGATATAGAAAAGAACATTAAAAGAAAAGAAATAATTTTGGACTTTGCACATGAATGTGATACTCTTACTTTGTTTATTTCAGATACTCTAGATGATAAAAAAAATATACCTCAGCTCCATAAAGGGCCTTTAAGCTTTGAAACTAATAGATGCAGTTAGATTATTTTGGATTTGGAGATTGCTACAAAATGGTTTTAAAAGTGTCTTGACTGTCAAATCCAATACAGATCTCATGCTTTTAATATAAACAAGTAAAAAAACCTGGTACATGAATTGCTTTAAATATAATGGGGGAAAAAAAGGGAAACGTTTCTTTACTATCACTAAACTTTAATTGTTATGTAAAGGATGTTCTTTTATTATCAACTTTTTTTTACAAATAAAATTAATTATAGCATGATGAAAGACATGAAATCAAATATAATTTTATTCAATCAGTCTGGGTAAATTATAATTTTAAAATTTTATTCTTTCAAATGAATTTAGATAATTTAAATGCTTTCTGGATTCTTATGTTAGTGTATTTAATTGTACTATATGCAATAGACATTCAAGATTAAGTTCGTTGCAAACGATTTTGATAAAAGTAACTTTGTTTTGTTTTTATAAAAAATATAACTAAAAATGCAGTAAATTTCTGACTCATAAAAATGTTTATTAAATGTTAACATAATATTTAACAAATTTGTTGGACTATCAAGTATGCATTAAAATATTTTGATTTATTAAATTTTATTGTTAAAATCAAGTAATGTAGTTTTAAATTAAATTTTTATTCCATAGCTAAAATAACACCCAATTATAAAAGTATTATTTTAGCTGTGGAATAAACTCAGAAGTATTTCAATACACATCAATTAAACAAAATACTTACCAATTATTAAAATATATTGACTTCCTCAGTACTCTTGAAAATATGGACTCTTAAATAGTTTTTTAGATTTTATAAATACTTTCAGAGCAATAACTTGAAATCAACTTAGTATCTTAAGCACAAAGCCAAATAATTTATACAACTAGTCCCAACATTAAAATAGACTAAGTTTTATTTTTATAGTAAAATAAAATATTGAATAGTATTCTATAGAAAAGAATTTTAGCATCAATATAGAATTAAGTCTAATATTAAAATGAAATATTTTTTAATATCAAAATGCAATGTATAATATTTTGAAGGTAGGTCATTTCAATGTTTAAGTAATATTTGATAATATAACAATATTTGTCAATGCTTACTATTTAGATATTCAATACTTTACAAAGAACATTGCTGAAGATTGATTTATAAAATCTGATTTGTATAAAAATGTTTTTACTTTGTACTTGTAAAATTTAAGCAAAATTACAATTTTGATTAAGTTTAAAAAAATCATGGAAAATGTTTTCACTTGTTGAAATATAAATTTATAAGATTATATTAGTTTAAATAATGATATTAGGTTGGGGAAAAAGTTATCCATTATTTTTTCGGTAGAAGTCTGTAGTGATCGCTATCTCGTGAGCTATCTATCAAACAATTTCAAATTTATGCTCATTGGAAAGATGACATTTGACACTAAAATATTCTCTTGCAGTTTTTTGTTTGATTAATTCAGTTATGAGTACAAGGTTTTAAAAATAGAAGACAACAAACAGAAAATTCGATACATTTTAGTTTTTCTTTCATAATGGCGAAAATGATAACCAGGTGGCTAAAATTGTGAAAGGTGTTTATCGTCCTATATATGACTGTAACAACCAGTTATGCACAATTTTGATTTCGTCGATTCCGTTTGGGTATTTGAATGCTAAAGATGCACCTCGCATGGATACAACATCGTCGAGAATGTCTATAAAATATAAAAAATTATCAAACTTGACAGCATGTCAGCAGTCGTAGCATCGCACAAGACCTAAAAATCTACATGAAAACTGTTTTAAACCTTTTTACAAAGCGAATCTGAAAGAAGTTACAAAAAGTTCACGTAAAAATAATGGATTTCTTTTTCCCCAACCTAATATTATTTCTATTGCACACATAAACATAAGGTTTTTCCTTCAGCAAAAATTTTTATATAGAAGGAAATATAACTATGATTACTTTTGAGTTTAATTTCAAGTAAAATATTTTTTCTTAAATGATATTTACAGAAATTTTAAACTGGGAAAAACTGCTATATATATATATATGTTACCGTGAAAGTCCGAAATCTCGAGAATGTCGACATTCGTTGGTGAATGTCAACATTCACGTAGTCGCTTGGTGTATGTCCGAAATATTTGCTAGATATCCTCATTTCTCACTTACACCGGCAAATATCGACATCCACAATGCACTAATGGTGAATCTTGAATATGCGTTTCATCTCTCCGTATCCGGAGAGGAGAAATGCAGATTTGCATTTTCTTATCTCAATATTTCAGGCGTGAAAAACGTCACATGTGTGACGTAAGTTATCGCCTCTCTTAGAAAGGAGGAGTGACCAATCAGAGTCCAGAGTATAAGAAATATTTGCATCATAAGCTCAACTCAGCAGAATTTGGGATTGAATTTCGCTTCTCTGTTGACCTTGTGTTCCAGCAAAACACAACGTGCTCTAGGCCGCACCTCTTTGTTGATGTTGCATTCTGTTATCTCCTTTTCGAGCTCTTTAATCATCTTTTCAAATTCCACCAAAGCTTGTCTGTGATTGTCAACATATACCGGCGATGGTCCGAAAGAGCAAGAAATGTAATCAATTGTACGGTCTTTCACCAACGTTTTTGGTATATGTTGACATTCACCGGTGAATGTCGACATTCTCTGATTTCGGTCTTTCACGGTAACATATATATATATATATATATATAATTAATACATATATATATACATACCTCATAAAAAATTGTACATTTTGTTCAAATTCCAGAAAAATATAAAATACAAAAATAACACTTGCTTTTATGAATATTTTTCTCAAAAAGGCATGAAATTAATTTAGGTAAGGAAAAAAGAAACTACTTACACAGTCTTTACAAAAGTTTTTTCGCTTTCCTTCATCACAAATTCTCAACAAATTTACATCTGTGCCATTAGGAAACATAAATGCTAGAAGTTAAAAAAAGAAACCCTTTAATAAACAATTTATCCATGTTACTTTTATTTCATCCATGTTAGAAGCATTATTCCTAATGCTATTTGAAAAGATAACTTCTTTCAAAGTCATATATGTTACTTAATTTATTATATACTCTATGCAATCTTTACAATAATATTGTTAAAGAAGTGTTGGCAGGAACATAAAGAAGAAATTTACTACATTACAATACGGATATTGTTAAATCATATACATAGGTACAAGAAAAAAACTTTATGTTTTAGGTAAAAAACTTTATGAAACGATGAAACACAAGATGAAATTATAAGCACATTTTTAATAGAGACATGTCAACTTTTTTTTATTTTTTATTTAATATTTGTCTTATATGTAAGGGGTAAAATTATTTTTATATCAATGTAAGCATATTTTTAATATATTTCAAATATAAGCATATAGACAAAGTGAAAAGAACAATAGTAAAACAGTTTCAAAGAATCAATAGATGATTTTTCAAAACAGCAACATTTAATACTCTTTTAAAAGCTCAATATACTCATGATAAATAATGCATCAAAGAAACACATTTCCTTTTCAATTTCATTATTTCAAATTAGAAAAGAAGTATGTATTATCAAAACCTAAATTAATAGATTCTATAAACATATTCCAATTGATGATATACTCATACATATAGGAGCAGTTAAAATATGTAACACCTTCTTTTTCAAGGTTTGATAAAAACATCTTTTCCATGCTTGTCTAATTCTTTTAGTTTCATTTTTCTATCATTAACAAATACTTTACCGAAATAATAATTAATATCAAAATAATTTGGAATTCCATAATAATTAACATTTTATTATAATATAAAGATATAGATGTTTCTGTTATTATAGATGTTTCTGTTATTTATTTTATTTATTATAATTTAATGAATAATGCTTTACAAATACTTAGCCATTACTTTGTGTAAGAACTTGGGACTTATAAATACATATTCGAAACTCTATTCTTTAGCTATGATTAAAATTTATAAAAATTTAAAAGAACAATCCCTTATGACCATAACAGGAATCCAATACATAAAAAATAGAATTTTAATTTTTTCTTTTTTGACTTAGCAGACAGTATCAATTTCTGTCTAACCAGAAAAATAATGAATGATTACAAAATAACTCATTATTTTATTTAAATTTTTGAAATCCATTATATCAATTTTTTAAATGTCTATTTAGAACAGAATAACATTTCATGAAAGTAAGCTTTCCAAATTTTTTTCACATAATAAACATAATGCCATTTTTTTTCTACACTACTGGCCATTAAAATTGCTACACCAGGAAGAAATGCAGATAACAAAATGATATTCATGAAACAAATATATTATAATAGAAATAACAAGTGATTAAATTTTCAAAAAATTTGGCTGGATAGATCCTGAGTAATCAGTACCCAGAACAACCACCTCTGGCAGTAATAACAGCAGTTATACGCCTAGGCATTGAGTCAAACAGAGATTGGATTGCATGTACAGGTATAGATGCCCATGCAGCTTCAACACGATGCCACAGTTCATCAACCGTAGTAACTGGCGTTTGGTGACGAGCCAGTCGCTCGGCAACCATTGACCAGACGTTTTCTATTGGTGAAAGATCTGGAGAATGTGCTGGCCAGGGCAACAGCCGAGCATGTTCCGTATCAAGGAAGGTCCATACAATACCGGCAACATGCGGTCGGGCATTATCCTGCTGAAACGTTGGGTTTCGCAGGGCTCGAATAAAGGGTAGAGCTATGGGTCGTAACACACCAGAAATGTAACATACACTGTTCAAAGCACCGTCAATGCGAACAAGAGTCCATGCTGCTGCAAACGTCATCGAACTGTTCGTGCAGACACTTGTTGCCTCTAAAACGACCCCGTTTCTTGGCTCACGGCTCGTGACGTGGTTGCACGATCCATTACGGCCATGCGGATAACATGCCTGTCTTCTCGGCTGCTATTGATAGGTGGCCGTTGAGATCCCGCATGGCGTTCCATATTACCGTCCTGAACCTATTGATTCCATATTCTGCTAACAGTCATAGGATCTCGACCGACGCGAGCAGCAATACTTCGATAAGATAAACCGCAATCTTGGTACGCTACAATTGGACCTTTATCAAAGTCAGAAACGTGCTGGTACGCATTTCTCCTTCTTATATGAGGCATCACAACAACTTTTCACCAGGCAACAACGTTCAAATGCAATTTGTGTATGAGGAACCGGCTGAACAATTTCCTCATTTAAACACAATGTAGGTGTCGCTACTGGCGCCTGCTTTGTCTGAATGCACTGAAAAGCTAATCATTTGTATATCACAGCACCTTCTGCCTTTCGTATGAATTTCATGTCTGCAGCATGTCGCCTTCTTGGTGTAGCAATTTTAATGGCCAGTAGTGTATTTATTTGGACATTCTTGCCAATACATTATTTGTATAATTTGGCTTTTACATTTTTCTTATTCAAAATGCTCTTCATGAATCAAAGCATTTTCTTAACACCTTTGGAAACACTACCTTATTCTGAAGCATACCACATCTTATTTATTAATTATTTTTAGTTATGTTTCCCCTTTTTTTATTTTTGTTACCTATTTGCAGTAGTTAAAGGTAATTTTCAGTGAACCATTAAGTTAAAGTACTTGAAAATGGGTTAACTTAAATTGGAATATGTTTTATATAATGTGCAACATTCAGGATCTTCAAAGTCTCTTTTAAAAATATGTGCTATGTACATAATTGATTCTTAACACATACACAATTTCAGATTGATACCTTAACAATTTTAAAAGCATTTATTGTAATATGGTAAAAGTGTTAGTTTTACCTGTTTGTTCTAAAAAGTTAGTTTTACCACTTCTACTGCATTCTCATTCAAACTTCTGAAAACTTTTGACATGGCTACTTAAAAGAACCCTATGAGATTTGCTGTCTTCGAAATCTTCTGCATAACAGGTACCAACAATAAACCCTTTTCTGAATGGTGAAAGATTTTTCATTTTTTGAATCTTACTTTCATGAAATGCACTTACACATTACTCATGATAGCTTTCTACTGACGTATGAGCTACATTTAAACAATTTTTTTTTATATTTTATCCCTAGCAAGCATTCAAATGAAAATGTTAAAGGTTTCTAATTTATTGGCCAATATATTTATACATATTCATATATATATATATATATATATATATATATATATATATATATATATA
>JAPDSC010068425.1:861701-887491 GCA_026290005.1 Latrodectus geometricus
TATATATATATATATATATATATATATATATATATATATATATATATTAAAAATGAAAAAGACCGAATTGATCACTGATGAATACCTAAATTTAACAATAAGGAACTATTTTGTAACGAATTATTGAGCACACTTTCACTTAAGATAAATAACATTTAAAATCAAGTATTTTTACAATTTACAAACTACATGAATAGAAATAATTTTATAAATTCAAAAATAAAACTTTTATATAATTTTGTTAATTACATGTTTTTGTAAACATTTTTTGATAGAAAATATAAGTGAAAAAAAATGTGCACTGTTTGAAGTATTGAAAACTATTCAACTGCTAATCACAGAAAAAGTACCGTATTTTCTTGTATATAATCCCCGGATTATGTGTTAAAAATGTTCCGAATTTAGTTGTGCGTGTTATACGTCACCGCGGATAATCTGATAAAAAAGCATTCTTTATCAGAAAAGCTTACAAGAAAGTTTTGAAAGAAATACTGTTTATGTTTCATAAAATAAATAACAGGTGGTACCATAACACAGTTGAGTTATTTAAGCTATAATCGGCTTTGCCCAATTACATTCAAAAACTAATTCTGTTTCTGGTAAAGATATTACAGTTGTAAATCTGCTAACATCATTTTGCAATTTGTCTTGACGTAAGCTATTTCGTTTTGAAAATATTCTAATTTGTATATAATCATAAGGAAGCAAAAAACTTTTAAGCTACACAGCAGATTTTAAATGAAAAGCTATAGGGAAAGCAAATAATAAAAATTTCGACAAAAGTTTTAATGTGAAGTGAAAAACAAAGCACGCACGGTAAAAAAGAAAATTGTATAAAATACGCAGTTCATAAATAATTAATTTTTTTAATTTAAATATTAACAAAGCAAACATATATTTTTTAAAAATATGTCTAACATCGTTTTAAAAGTTAATAGAAGCCAAATATCGATAAGTTTTACAAGAATCTTCTCGAAATTATCGCTCTTGATAGATCTCGTGCTCTCATCTCAAGTTTCTTGCACTTTGCGATAAGGTGGATCTAGACTGATATTTTTCATGATAAATGCTTTTTTTTTTCCCTTCAATTTATTAAATTTTTAATCATACTGTGCATTTTTTTTTATTTTATGTTACACCCATATTATCAGCAGCACATATTTTAGACTATTCACTGGAAAAAAAAATTGCCGTGGATTATACGCTGCTGTGGATTATATACAGCAGAACACAGTATGTTTGGTGTATAAAATGGTGTTAAAAGATTATCTTAAAAATTGCAATCAATAAATGCCTTTTGGCTTAAAAATAATTTAAATAAATTATTAACTATTATAATATTTGATAAATTATTAAATAAATTATTTCTTCAGGCTTAGAGCTTTTGTGTTAGTGAGAGTATCTTTATAATACAATACAAAGGGGAAAAAAAGGGTGATGAAGAAAGTAGTTCAGTGAAATCAGAATTAATCAATTTAAAGTTGGGGCTACTATTTCTCTCTAAAATTTCCTACAAAATTTTAGTGAAAATATTCATCAGCACTTTCTTAATTACTGCAAGAATAAAATAAATTTTCTGTATAATAATAAACATCTGACATAATATTGTAAAAATAAAAGAAAAGGAAAAAGGATAAAATATAAGTTAAGTGAAATAATAAATTTCACTTAATTTGTTAGTAATTTTTATTACTTAATTTATTTTTAATCAGACTAAAAGTTTGCTATGATAGAGATAGTCACATAAAAAATTGAATATTTTATATTTCAATCAATAACAGTTATATGAAAACAAACTTTTTGTTTCATATAGGTGTTTCATATCTGTAACATAATAGGGTATAAGGTAATTTTTTATAGCACCAAGATATATAAAAGTCAATATTTTCTAAATTTGAAGAATTTCCTAAAGATTGCATTAACTGGTTTTAAGAATTATAAAAATAAGATATTACGTAATTTTAAAATATTTGTGATTGCAAGTATTTCTTGCAATCACGAATCTAATATAATTATATAATATTTATTATCAATAGCTAAGAAAATAACTAGTCGCCACAAAAATATTCTATAAAAGAAGGCTCTATAACTGAAATTTTAACAGGATGAAAAATTTATTTTCAGGTAATAAAATGTCCAAACTACTACTTACCAAGGGTTTTGAGATCAATGCATCTGTTTTCAGGATTGGGTTCATACTTAAGGTTATTGCACATTCCCCACCAGATGGAGAATATGAATGTAATAAGGACAAGAGAAATCAAAACCATTAACCAAACTAACTCCAATATGTAAGTCAAAGCCATGAACTGAAAAGATATATCTTTTAAATAATTTAGAAGAAAATATGTTAACAGCAAAACAATTTTATAGATTAAAATTTGGTGGTAAAATAGTACAAATAAATGCGATTAAATTTTCATTTTACAATTACTTTTTACTTTGTAGGTCTATTATGATTGAGACCTATATTTTAAAGTGGATTTCAAATAATTATAAAAATCCACACTTAAGATTGAAATCGATCACCTAAATAGTTGTATTGAAATTCAGAGTGTTAACCATTCAACTATCAGTTTAGTAAAAAATATTTTGATTAAAAAAAAAGTTAAATTTATGATACTCACATTTATAATAATTTATACATAAACTGAATAATGTAAAATTAATGAAGTACAACATAATAGTCAGTACACAACACATTGTAAATAAATTTATAAAAAAACAATTCATTCTCTAACTCAAATTTACGAAATAATTTTCAAGCATAAAGTAGAACATTTTTGAAGCAAGAAATATTAATTTGGGCGAATTGTCAAGACACTAATTGGAAATAATAATAATGACCTATATACAAAAGTTAATTTACAATAAAGTAAAATTTATATTTACTATTTTTGAAATAGTGAAATTATATTAGAAAAAGATTAGATAACTTTTGAAAGCGAAAATTTATTAAACATATTATTGCAACTGGTAAAGAAGCTGATATTTAAAGATATTTTTCTAAACATCAATTATAATTCATAAGTTATTTATAATTTTAATCAGCAAAACCTAATACATATTAACAGCATTTAAACTCATTTTGATAGGATTTTGCAAAATTTTCTTAATTTCTAAATAATTTTAGTATTTTCTTCTGACAAAATATAAAAAAAAGACATTTAAAAAATTGGTCTTTTATAAACAATTACCTCTATATGAGTATGTAGAAAATAATGAAAAATTAAAACTAAGTCTGTTGTGTGAAACATATATCCATACTTTCCAATATTTTAAAACCTTACAATCTTTTTGATCCCCCATACCAATGCATGAAACACATATTTATAGCAAGATTTTCATTTAGAAATGGTTACATTTTGTTACTAAAAATGTTTCAGTAAAAAAGAAGGAAAGAAAATGCAAACTCAAATAATTTAATGCCAGATAAATATAAACATGGTACTAAAGAGAAAAAAAATGTAACTAGAATTGATGCAGATACTCTAAAGAAATAATTTAAAACTTTTTTGAAATTAATAGATGCATTATGCTCAGATACAAACAAATAAAAGTACAGTATCAATTTACTTGTATTTATTTAAGAACACATTCTATACATCGTAAGACAAAATTTTTTTATGAAGCATTTAGACGTATAAGGAAACTACTGGACTTAATTAATCAACTAATTGGCTATCAGTGGTTGAATTAACACTAAAAAATTTGGTTCAGTAACAAAGTCATATTCATAACTATATTACTTTAAAATATTTAAATATTTCTAAGTGAACAAAAATTTTTGTAAATTTACATGAGATAAAGAATTGCAAAATTGTGTTTTAGATATAAATAATAGAATATGTATGTATATTTTACAATAAATTATGATCAAAATTTAAATATTAATACTTTTACTTAAGGATTTTTATTAAATAATATTTTTCAAGGAAAAGAAAAAAGCTTTAGGATAAATGTTGTCGTGGCTAAATACTCTAAAATCCTAAATTTAAAATCATCCTTATAGTTTTCTATACATGAATTTCATTTTGCATACTTTCAGCCACAGTTCCATATCTTTAAAAGATTATATTTACTTTAAACAACCATTTATTAACATAAATTGATTGGTAAATAATTGGTAATTATAAACTGAATCAAACGAAACTAATAGTGGAAGGAAATGGTTTTAAAATTAAAAAAAAATCAGTTTATTAAATTAAAGCTAACATCATAATTTTTTAAAGAAATATAAGACCAAGAAGTAATTATTTCTTGGTTTAGTTTGCTTGACTTTCTTGGACACTTTTTTGCACATGACAGATAATAATCATTTTCACATACTTAGAAAGGTATATTTACTTTAAACGACTCTTTATATTTATAAACATAAATCAATACATAAATAAACATCATAAATAGAAATAAAATAAGTTAAAATAGGTTTTTAATAAGGTAGCTTCATTTATCTCAAGATTGCCCAAGTTTTTAAAAGGAAATTCATAAGACCATATAAATATCATTTTATTTTCTTCTTTATAGCTAGGCTTGACAGATATCTCAAATGTTCAAGCAGGACACCAAAATGACACTCTCTTCCCTAGTGCCGTGAGAATTCAAGGGTCTAGTTTTGGCAGGTTTTTAGTGTTTTAGAGAGTAACTTATTCACAATGCTATGAATAAATGGATTAGGAACCTAAATAGGGTAATAATAAATGGCAAAGATATAAATTTAAACATTTTATTTCTTATATGTTAATATTTGCAAGGTACTTAAAAAGAAACATTTTGAACAAGGAATAAAAAATTGGACAATATTTACATGTTCTTTTTATTGGCCAGGTTTTTTTATAGAAAGGCTTTTGGTTTTAATCTTGTTTCATTCCATCAAGCTTTTAACACTAGATTCTTTAATCAAACCCCTATCATCAGTCCATGCACTGTTGATTAAAGAAAATATTCTCTCAACAGGTATTAATATTCTGGGTCAGAAGAAGGCATAATCAACAGTCTTGATCAGATTGGGAGTTGCTATGTGATTATCCTTGAAGTGGTCCAACAGAACAAACCATTTTCTTCACTTGAAATAATTAAATCTTTGGTAGACTCTTTTTGTTAAATTGATCCCAATGTGACGGCAAATACTTTTTAGCATATACAATTTTGTCAAACAGATGATCATTGTTTATTTTCTTACCTGGTGGTAAAAAAGACTTAATTTTAGCAGTTTTGGCATTTTCCAATCAACAACATTTGTTGTAATCAGATTGATTTATGAAAATTAGAAAGGTTTGCATTCTAGCCATTGGTTCAACAGTTTGTGGGTTCAAATCACACCTTGGACTTGGATGTTGGTGTTTTGAAATCCACTTAACACTATAAGTCCTGTTCTAATTAGCCCTTGTATGCAGAAAAAAGACCATTGAGCAACAAACAAATCCAACCCTTGAAAACTGTTCAGCGTTTCTGACACTATCCTCCAAGAAGTCCAAGAATCAGTGCATCTTTCATACAAGACATCACATGCTTTCACACTGATACACAATTGCTCATCTAGATACCTGGAAAAGTTTTTTGTTCTTCTATAGTTTTCATACAGTACAGAAATAAATGACAGTAATTATCCTAACTAATCCTTCAGTTAATTATTTTGTCATCTATAAAATCAAATTTAATTTTTACAGGGACATGAAGTAAACTGGCTGGGACATAGGATTTTTTCAATACAAATACCTGGAATTCTAACAAACATTCTTATAGTTAACAAATCATGTTAAAGAAACTGGAGAAAGGTTCTTTTGACAAATTTTATACCAAAAATACATAATTTTATGGCACAGCTTTACAAGTTGGCAAGTATGAAAAACTTATGAATTGAGATAACATGATCAATAGATAAAAGCATTTTAGCAAATGATACTCATGATATACAATAAAAAACATTAACAATTATTCAGCTATAATTTTAGAAACAATATTTTTGAAAAATTTCTATAGTTTATTTAAAATTCTGACAGCTTTATTTTTAAAGGAAATATCTCATTTTATTAGGAGTTACAAAAATATATAAGAATGAAAAAATATTCATTTATTGGAATTCAGGAGATCTTTGTTCCTTAAAATTACCGTATTTTCCTGTATATAATCCACAGCGGCGTATTATCCGCGGTAATTTTTTTTCGGCGAATAGTCTAAAATATGTACTGCTGATAATATAGGTGTCACATAGAATAAAAAAATGCACAATAAGATTAAAAATTTAATAGATTGTATAGAAAAAAACATTTATTATGAAAAATATCAGTCTAGATCCAGTTCATCGCAAAGTGCGATAAACTTGAGATGAAAGCACGAGATCGATCAAAAGCGAAAATTTTGAGAAGAGAGTCTTGTAAAACTTATTGATATTTAGCTTCCAATAACTTTTAAAACGATGTTAGACATAATTAAATTAATATATATTTGCTTCGTTAATATTTAAATGAAAGAAATGGATTATTTACAAATTGCGTATTTTTCACAATTTTTTTTATACCGCGGGAGCTTTGTTTTTCACTTCACATTAACACATTTGACGCCATTGTTTTTATTTGCTTTTTCCATAGCTTTTAATTTAAAATCTGCTGTGTAACTTGAAAAATTTCGTTTCAATATTACGATATACGAATTCGAATATTTTCAAAACGATACATCTCACGTCAAGGCAAATTGCAAAATGACGTTAGCGAATTTACAACCGTAAAATCTTTAAGAGGAACCGAATTCGTTTTTGAACGTAATTACACAAAGCCGATTATAGTTTAAATTACTCAGGTGTGTCCTGGTACCACCTGTTATTTATTTTATGAAACATAAAGAGTATTTTTTTTAAAACTTTCTTTTAAGCTTTTCTGATATAGAATGATTTTTATCAGATAATCCGCGGCGGCGTATAATACGCACAACGAAATGAAACTTTTTTAACACATAATCCGCGGATTATATACTGGAAAATACGGTAATTATTTACTGAATTTGAATGTGAAGTTAAATACATTTAAACATACAATATGTTGATATTCCTAAAAGTAAAAGCCTATTACTTTTCAAGAAAAAAATTCTTGATTTTAACTAGTTTCAAGGACTGAAAATATTCGATTCTATTTGATAAAAAGTACAACTACCATTGGGAAAAACAAAGAGTTTTTTTTTTCCCCCTCTCCTTTAGAATACTCAAATATATTTCAACATTTGGTACAAAAACATGAAATATATGAAATTATATTGCAAAAAATTATTCAGAAACTCTATAAAATAGCATTTCTCATAATTTAGTAAGTAGTGCTTGAAACTAAAATTCACATTATTAGTAAATATTACAGTTGTGTGAAACAGTAAAATTAAAATTTTTTAAATCTGCTAAGATATTTTCAGAATGAAATATTGAGTTGAAGGAATCATTTATATATTATGAAATGACAGTCTATAAAAGGGTGAAATTGATAAAAACAAATAGATGTGGTTGGACTGCAAAATCTTAGAAAACAAAGCTCTAAATTACTATCTTCTTTCTATCAGTCCATTTACCCATATATACACACAATATGCAGTTTTCAAAGGATTTTTCCTGGTCTTTTAAAATTGTTGAAAAGCTATTTTTTGGAATTCAATGGTTGCTAACTTCTGTCATATTTAAGACTGTGTGTGCCACCAACATTTTAAAATAATCTTCTTTCTAACTTAGATTGTTAAACATGTTTTTTTTTTGGGGGGGGGGGTTGTGACAAACATTTCTCAACAATACTAGCTCAATATTCCTTTTTCCAGTTTTAAGACATTACATAAAAATATTCAGTTAAGAAAATTAAAAAAATCAAATGATAAAAAAACAGAAATTTAAATTATAAAAATGGAGTTTGCAAAATATTTTCCTAAATTTTAGTTTGTAAATAAGGTTTAAAATTTTCACTTTTTGGAATCATGACAGAGACCAGCTACTAGTTTGTAAAAAGGAGAATCTTTAACACACACAACAATTTTTTCTATAAAAGCAAATTGAAATCATGAATATGCTATATTTACAAACATCAAAAAATTACATTGGCTAGCTTTGACAGAATGAATTTATTAATTCTGTCCTTTCAAGGCAAACTGGTACTGTTAACAGAATTGACTCTGCAGAGGCTCTGCTTGTAACATCTGTTTTAATGTTACAAGCAGATTTTAAACTTAGAATATAAATAGAAAAATTACTGATAAAATTCAGATTGATATTTGAAGACAGTAATGACATTATTGCATAAAAGTAATTAACCAAAACTGAGATATTGATTATTAAATTAATCATAAATGGGTATTTTACTACCACTATTGAAAAAAAGACATTTTTTTTTCTGTGAATTAATAACAGATTTTTCCGAATAACATGCAAAAATATAATTATAGTAAAAACTAGATGTAATTACTCACAAATGCACAAGAAATACGTCCTCCAACTCTTGATTTAAATCCTTTATATACTCTTTCTCGAGTAGCACCAGTAGCAAGGAATCCAACCATGAGTAGTATTAAACTGAAGACTCCCATTACACTACCAATTATGATAAATACAACATGCAAGTCAATTAGCCTAAAAACATAAAAACAATTTTGTTATATACATTGATTAACATTTTAATAAATAAAATTTTCCAATATACTTTAGTATTTGATGACTGATTGCTTAATTATTATAACATATAAAAGGAAGTTATTTTAATATTACTTTGGCAAAGCACAGTAAATAGTCAAGACCTAAAAACTATTGTAATGTATTTTATACAAAATACAATGCATTGCTTTTAGGAAGGGCTTTTGATAGATTGTGGGCTGCATTCTAAAATCACAAAGGAGGAAACTTAGAAAACTTCTATTAAGAAATATGGATGTAAAACCTAGAAATGGAACATCCTTTTCCTGTTCAACAGAAACAAGTATTAGGATCTAGTAAACGATTATTTAGATTATTAAAGTTAAACCACATTTCTGGCAAGTGTTCTAACCTTCAAATATGTTTATCAGACAATCTGGTCAACATGTACTGTCATTAATAAGCAGTATTTAAAGGAGTGTTTTCTAACAAAATAATGCTTATTCCCATATCATTTCTGTCACTCAACATACTCTACAGTATTGACGATTTAGTGCCTTTATTTGCGAGATCAATACATCTTTCTCCCATCAAGCTTATATTATTGGAAAAAATAGAACATTCTCCATAACTAGATTTATTTGGAGCTGATTTAATTTCTTTAATATAGCAGGTACGGAACTTAACATCATGAAATGACACAGTCTTCTTAAGATGCACAATGAATGTAAATGTGTATGCTTGCATTCAAATATACAGGTAATTAATGTACCACTATTTTACATTTGAAATAGTTTTACAAGCACATATGTTAATCTGCAACCGTAAAGCAATCAAATAAATGATACTTAGAAAATGCATTGGCTAGATTTCATTTCTCACAAAATAATTTCAAAAAGAACTTGAAATAATTTATTACTACTCAATTTTTCAAGGAGAAAAAAAAACTTAGAAAATGTTTATTAATACTAAGTTTAAATACTGTGCCTGATATGAATGGAAAAATATCTTACTACAAATATCATTTGTTTAATTTGAGTTAGATCATATTGGACAATGTTAGTTTACTTATTTTTCAAACTATGGGCAACTTACATTTTAAAGTAGATTCTGAATCATAACAAATATAAACGCTTAAGATGGAGTCAAACCCATGAACAGCTGAACTGAAGAAGAAATTGTTAATCATTCAACTGCCAATTAAATTACTGGGATCGAGATCATAATCAAGAATAATCAAACTATGTCTCCTTTTTGAACTTATTTTATAAAGTAGGAGACTATGTTATCAAGTAATACTCTAAAGATTTCATTCTCTGAATGTTTCTTTTTAAATTTAATTAATTTTTTTAATATGTTGTTTCTTTATTATTCAGAACTCACTAAACATGTTCTTCCATTAATGAGTCAAATTGAGCTAGAAATTAACTGAAAAAAAGCTTCCATTATATTTATAAAGTTTGTACACCAAAAGTCTTAAAAATTTCCACAAAGCATATAATAATTAACATATTGCACAAAATTACATCATAGCAGTATTTAGTTTCAGAATCAATCTATGTGCAGTTGAATTTTCTGCTTGATAAGTTTCAAGATCCTCATTTCAGTGTTATTAATTATTAACATCAGTTTTGGGGTCTTTATTCTTCTTTAAATATCTTAATATTTTCCAATTTCTTAAAAATATAATTATATAATAATAGTTTGTACTAAATCTTTGATTTAGAATTTGTCAAATGAAAAATTGTAACTGACCAAAGGAGACAACAAACCTTTTCTAACAAAAAATGTTTGATTTGAGTAATTCATTCTACTGGGCTATAATATTGATTCTAATTAGAGTTTAGATGAGAACTCCTTTATTTACTGTGATAGTATCCATTGCAATAAAACTTGTTGAATTTTGTTCCAGTTGAAACAATTCACAATTTCATTATGAATGATGCCACCATTTTCATAACTCAAATGAGAATTGGTGGCATAATCTATATTTGTTTAGTTCTTTGCTTCATTTGGAATTGCTTGCCTTTCTAAAACACACCAATTTTCCTGATTGTGAAGCTAGGTTTCTTTTATCTTTTCCATATTGACTACCAAATTATCCTCTACTGTCAGCCCACATTTTAAAACAAAAAATTAATTAGATAAGGTTAATTAAGCAATCAAAATCGGATGTACAATTTAGCCTTCAAAATGGTAAAAAATAACATGAGATACCAAAATATTATCTCATTGGAAATTTCAAAATAAAAGCAATATACAATATGTAAGACACTTCGAAAAACTAAAAACCAAACAATAATAAGCATTATAGAAAGCTAAACAATTTCCCTTGTAACTATTCTTTGTATGTCTTGGATATCATGATAGTATAATGATGAATTTATATTGAATAAAACATTACTTATGAGCTTATGAATGAATTTTCACAACAGATTTCTAAAAAAAAAAAAAAAAAAAAAAAAAAAAAAAAAAAAGTATTATCATTAATAAACTTGCTAACACTAATTTTTTTTTCCCCAATGCATTTCTGTTAGATTTCATGAAATATGGTTAGAAAAACAAATAATAGATAAATAACAGGGAAAACATTAGTACAGTTCTATAATTTTTATTATACAAATGACAAATTTGTGACGTAAATCACCTTTTTTTTTACTAAAAATTTATAGCAGCTATTTATGTTTTGTTTAGAATTCAAAATTTCAATTGTATGGCACTAACATTAATTACTGTTACAGCTAAAATTATAAATTTTTCAATTTCTGTTAAAAGATCATATTAATACACCAAGGACAGGAACCAATAAACTAGTTTTAAAATGACTTGTCATTTCGAGAATTGCCTGTATACAATTCTTAGCTTTATTATTTAAAAGGTTTTGATTTTCAGAAAAAACACACAAAAAAGAGCAAAGTTTAACCTTAAATATGAGAAATAACAAAGCATTTTATTAGTTTTAGTATCAAAGAATCTTACACTAAATATTTTTAGTCTTCAGAAAGAATCATTCATCTCCTATTAGAGAGTGTTCTTTCTCCCACACAAAACAAGTATATCCTCCATTTCTTTGCTAAAAAATAATCCCTCAATATCATCCCAGACTTAAAACTACAATTTTTAAAAAAATCAAGTGCGCATGCTTATATACACTGGTTATCATAAATTAATGAAAGATCACAAAAATGCCAACAATGCAAAAAGTTGTGCATGGAATTTAAAGAAACTTATACACATTATAAAAAACATAGGAAAGTACAAAATAGGACAAATAAAAATAAAAATAACAAAACAATTATGGTGTTATAAAAAATGGAACATGTATGCAATGAATAAATGAGAGGTGTAAGTTTAGTATAGGAAAAGTACCTTTAATATGGGGTATGATCCCCAACTGAGATACAACACAGCACATGCAGTGAGGTGTGATGCTCTGAATTATGTGGCCTATTAATTGTATAC
The DNA here is from genome assembly GCA_026290005.1 of Latrodectus geometricus. Taxonomy (NCBI): domain Eukaryota; kingdom Metazoa; phylum Arthropoda; class Arachnida; order Araneae; family Theridiidae; genus Latrodectus; species Latrodectus geometricus. The sequence continues at coordinate 873,757 of JAPDSC010068425.1, forward strand.
GAAATGCAAGATATTGCTTTTCCAAAGCAGATGAAAGCATGGCTTAGAACCTAAGAGGGAGATTAAGAGTAGTTACGTGTGATCTCAAACTAGTCATAGCATGCACTCAGTTGTTTTTTGTTCAAGCTAAGTACCCAATATGTGACCTGTGTGTGGTCTTGCATTACCATCCTAAAGCGTAAAAGCATTACTAATTACCCCGACATATGAGTGCACATAAACATCCAGGATGTCATCTCTATAGGTGTGAGAACTAACATTCCCATGAGAAAAGAAAGGGAAGTATGTGGGTACACCCAAGGAGACACCATGTGCCGCATGATCCACATGAATTTCTTTCACAGATATTTGATGAATGGAAACAAGTTCCACATTACATCCAAATGAAAATGAGTCTACTATCACTTTCGAGACTAAACCTAGTCACATCCGTAAAAGGAACAGCTCTCAAGAGATCATGCGTCTGTTAGCTACTTGCAAAGGCATTTTTATGCTCCTTGAGAAATATGTATTCCAACACCAGCGTCACTATTTTGCATAATGGCATATTGTTCAACTCCTTTTACTTACCAATATTTTCTAATTTCATTGAGATTGGTTTCTTTTTGGGAGAGTTATACGTATTTTTGTGATGTTTCCTTCAGTTTTTATAACCAGTATATAATGATCTGCAAAAAATCACTGCTTTCTGTACAATAATCAATAAAATGGAAAAAAACACTTGTGTATAATTTAATAATATTTGATAGATAGATAGATAATTCACAATGGAGTTAGACAGGAAGATGCATTGACATGCCTTTTGTTTAATAATGTCTAGAAAAAGTGATTAGAGATGCTGGCATAGATACTTTGGGCACTATATTTAGTAAATCAGTGCACACTTTAGCATATGCTGATGATATGGACATTATTGCAAGTTCTAGAATTCCTCCGGGTGAAAATTGTTCGGCACTGGAGAAATCAGCTAGAAAAATGAACCTAAGAGTGAATGTGGAGAAAACAAAATATATGTATTGTGGTAGAATGGAAACCATCTCTAAATTTTTTGAAATAGATTATTTTAAATTTGAATCTGTGAAGAATTTCACATATCTAGGATCGGAAATAAACTATCATAATGACATAAATCCTGAAATTAGGAAAAGAATTATTGCAGTCAATCGCTGCTTCTTTGGTTTAAGAGCATTATTGAAATCTTACTTAATAAAAAGAAAGACAAAGATCTTACTGTATAAGGTATTGATCAAGTCGGTTTTGACTTATACCTCCGAGATATGGACTTTAACAAAAAATGAAGAGAAGATATTAGCGACCTTCGAAAGGAAGGTACTGCAAACCATCTTTGGTGCTGTTTTCAATAATAACAACTGGAGAAAAAGATACAATTTTGAAATATATAAGAGCTCAAATGACAATGATAATATAAAGTCTATAAAACTAAGCAGAATGAGATGGGCAGGGCATGTAGTAAGAATAAGCCCAGAACGAACAGCATTAAAAGTTTTTAATGTAACCCCCTTTAATAAAAGACCATGAGGAAGGTCCAAAAAGAGATGGAAAGACTGTGTGGAAGAGGACCTTGCCATCCTAAAAGTAAAGAATTGGAGATCAATTGCTGGGAAAAAGGCTGATTGGGAAAAGCTTCTGAGAAAGGCCCAGGCCCACAAAGGGCTGTCGTGCCAATGCTGATAGTTAGATATAGAATTTCTTTTTATACACAAGACAAGTTTGATAGCAAATTCCTGATAATTTTGTCATAAGTTGTCAAAAAAGTAAACTCAGCTAAACTTGAATATGCTTGGTTTTGTTTGGTTTGCTTGTCACTCAATGGGCATTTTTTGCATTCGAGGGCTACTTGACTTACAATTCAAACTGGATTCTGAACCACTACACACATCCATGCCAAATGATAGGATTCAAAAGCCATAAACTATTGTATTGAAGGACAGAGAGCAAACCATTTGGCTGTAAGCTTGAAAGTGAAACAAGCTGTACATACAATGAGGGGAATAATTATCTCTTCACTTTGGTAACTTTAGAATGGATTGAATAATTAATTTAAAATGCAAACTACAATGCATAATTGAACATTTCCAATTATTTGTAAATACTTACATTTAAGGCAGATGCAAGAAGACTACAGAGCGTTTATTTTTTAAATGGAAACGAGTTGACTCATGTATTGCTTTAAAGGTATATACTTCAAAAGAATAAAGTTTTCTTTCAAAAACATTTTTTCTATTTTTAAAGCTTCAATAATAAATGTCTAAAACTATAAACTAACTATAAAATCATAGTACTTCAAAATTAATGTCACTTTCTTAAATTTAAATGAAAACACATTTTTCTTTAAAAAAGAGGAATTTCTCAGCACTTAAAAAACGATTTTTAATTTGATGTTATCATTGAAGGTTCACAGTAAAAAAATTATAATAAAATTTGCTCAATAATTCCTCAGAAAATGGCAATTAAACACATAAATTGAATATGTAACAAATACAGGTGAATAAATTGTTGGCTGAACTTAAGACTTTAAAGATGTGGGCACAAGAAACAATACAACTAACCCCTAAAGAACATTTTTCACATCCGTTGGACTATAAATGTTAAATAAACTGTATCATCACCAGAATACAAATTGAATCAGTGGACTTTACTGCATAAATAAGGCATGGTTTTAAATCTGACTCTATAATTGAAGTGTAAAAAGCTTGTTATCCCCTAGACTGCTGTGAATATATATATATATATATATATATATATATATATATATATATATATATGCTTTGGTTAGACAATGCATTGACTACTGTGGGCATACATATACCTACTCCTTTCTAAAGTATTCTTCTCTGCAATGTGCTTCGATCAAAAAAGCTACATTCATGGCTTTGGAATTCAGTAGAATGTCTTTGAGATTGTTTACAATAGACTTACCTATTCCAAAGAGAATCATTATGAGAGGGGAATATTTCTTGGAACGGGAGAAGCTGCTGTTTGTTCCAGATGTACAGTTATTATTAGTTTCTTTTTAAGTAGTAACTTTTTATGTTTGTTCTAAGAGAAAAATTGGATGGGAATCCTGATATCAATGTACCGAATGTGATGTTGGCTTATGTGTTCAACTGTGTTTCAAAATATATCACACTACAGATAAGTAGTAACATTTTTTCATTATACTCTTACTTTATATTCTATTTCCGTTTTTTCTTTTGTAAAAGTAAACAATTAGAATGCTTAAATTTTTCCTTTTATATATCACATAACTACGCACGCCTGTGCTATCCTGGGGGCACTGGGGAGCAAATATTATAAGTTTTCTTCAGCAAGTAAGGGGTTAAGTCCTGGCAGTGGTGGGAGCACATTTTTTAAGTTGCACCACAAGGTCAAATATGCAAATACCTACTGCTCAAAACAGTCAATTTTAGTTATATTTAATATTGTTTTAGAGTTTTTGTTTAGTTGGTTTCATTGACTATAAATTTTGCTGCCACTGGCAATTGACAACCCTGTTCATCACCTACAGTACCTTTGCTGTGAGCCACATTTCATGTATTTAAAATATATACTTACCAATCAAACTGAAAATGAAAAACTTCCTCAAATGTGCGAAGAGTTAGAGATATACCACGATAAAATGCACCAAGGAATATGCCAACTCCTGTACAACATAACACAGTGGCTATTAAGGTTGCATATGGAATTCTTGTTAAACAGCGACATGCTAGACAAAACAAACATACAATTTTCATTGCAGAAAAATATAGCTAAATTACATAAAATAAAATTTACAAGACAACTAAAATACACAAATCATTACACATAAAATTTTATGACTATATTTGTTTAATAAAATATGAAATGGAATATAAACATGAATAGCAATTAATATACAAAAAGCTTAAAATAAACAAAAGTTAAAATTTCTTGTTATGGAGAATAAACAGTTCAATTTCTTAATTTGTTTTATAAACTATATTAAAAAATAAAATCTGATATTTAATGATATCAAAATTTTAAATATTGATAATGCACTCAAAAATAAGAATATGGATAAAAAAAAACTTAACTAGGGTGTAATTGCAACTATAAAATATATTGAAACATTTGCATTATTACATGTAACAAACCTATTTAAATATTTGTAAAAACAAAAGGAATATATATTATATCTAAAATCAAAGATCCCTTCAAAAATATTAAACTCTATAGTTAGAAAAGAAATGACTTTATTTAACTGTTTGAGTGCTGAAGAGTTTTCTTATATATATCCTAAAAGTGTGGAATGAAATATGTAGTAATTTAATTAACAAACAAGAGAAGTGCTACCGCGCTTCTCCGCATATTTGGCTCATAACAAGCGAACCACAATAACGCTCCACAGCACTCAAACAGTTAAGTAATGAAAATATTTTGCACATATTACTTAAATATTGTAAATAATAATGGATATTTTACAGTTTTTTAAATTTATTGTCAACTAGTTTATTTTGAAAATTAAATAATATAAACAATTTATTTTCAATTCAGAAAACTGAAAATTGAAACCAAATAAATAATTATTCATAAAAAATTTCAATTAAAATAATATTTCATTTTATAACCATTACTATTTATAAAAAATCTATAGATTTCTACTTATTTATAAATACTTTTCAAACTACTCAACAATTACATGATTAATCAAGACTCTTGCTTGCTTATTTAATCATTCAATAAACTCTTATATTTTTATACCTTTGTTGGCACAAGTATGGAAACTCCAAGAACAGCGACCTCTATGTTAACAAAGTCATTTTACCTCTTACGACTGAGGAGAATTGAGCTTGACTGACTGTCAAGTTATTATTTACACTTACGTAAACCTACTATTTTTAATTGTTGTTGTTTTAAAATAAAATTAATAAAAATCTACAAGAGGTCCATTATTATTTATAGACTATTATAACATTACAAACCATGTTATTTATTACAAAAGTCATATGAAATTTAATATTACAGTTGCATCAAATTACGTTTCCTTGATTTTAAAACAAAAAGTAAATTACATTAAAACTGAAACACAACTTTAAGTTAAAAATATTTTATTTATATTAATGCTCTTTAATCATTTTGAACAATGCTACTAACTTCGTTGGAACAAATTCAGGCACACGAAAGCGTTAACAAATATTTAAGTGAAGAAGGGATTGAACAGAAGCACATTACACCGAGAGCTCCTAATTTTAGAAGACTGTGGGAAGGGGCTGTGAAAAGTCTCAAATATGATGTTAAACAGGTAGCAAATAAAGCTAACCATAAGTATGAAGAATTACTTACAATTAAGGTACAGGTAGAAGGAATACTAAACTCATGACCATTGACTCTCCCTTCTTTAGATATTGATGAACTTGGTGTACCGACACCAGCTCATTTTCTTATTGGGCGTCCAATTACAGCACTAATTGAGCCAATTTATTTAAATTCAAATGAAACCCATCTAAACAGATGGGAAAGAACTGTAAAGGCAACACAATCAATTTGGAAACACTGGAGTCTTAGTTATTTAAATAATTTGCAGCAATGACATAAATGAATTTTTGAAAAGCAAAATATTAAATTAGGAGATATTGTTCTAGTTAAAGAAGAGAATATACAAACAAATAAATGGTATATGGGTAGAATAATTAGAATATACCCTGGGAAAGAGTCGTAAGGTAAGGGTAATCAATAAGAAAATACAATCTGGTATTTTTAAATGAAGTGTTTCAAAATTGTGCCAATTACTTATTGATGCATAAAATTGTAAAGTTTGTGTAACCTTTTCCAAATATTTTTATAAAATTTTATCTGTTAAAATTGGTTAAAATTTATAGGTTTCCTATAACAAAATTATCATGAAAATATGTTTTTGTTCATTTTTTATATTAACAATGTTTTTCAAAAATATATTATTGTATAATGTATTGGACTTGTTAAGAACTGTTTTGCGAGGCAAGATGGGACGGGATGTTGGCGCAAATGTAGAAACTCAAAGAACAGCGTCCTCTATGTTAACGAGGTCATTCTGCTTCTTAAGACTAAGGAGAATGGAGCTTGACTGACTGTCAGCTTATTATTATACTATTTTTTAATTGTTACTGGAAAATAAAACTAATAAAAATCTACATGAGGTCCATCATTATTTTAACTATTATAACACTACAAACTTTTGAATTTATGGACTAACAACCTTAATCCAAATGTCTGCTTCTATGAAGGTTTATGCTATATATGTATTGTTCAACTTTATATTTAATATTAATTTGTAATACTTTAATACTTTAAACTCTTTCAATATCTCCAATATAATCTATCATAGACAATTTCCAATATAATATCTATTTTAAGACTTGATTATGTTTTCTACTAACAAAATGTTGTTCACAGAAAATTAGCTTTAACAGAGGTTGGATAATAAGAAATTAGCAAAAACAAATTAATTACTTCCTATAAGTCGTAATTAATTAGTAAGTGAAAAAGAAAATTAATTTTTAATAGGATCTAAATAGTCATCACACACACAATGTAATTTGGTAACTACACTACCTCTAATGAATTAAATACTTCTTCAAAGCCATAATAATCTTTTAGAATAATCATTCCCAATATATTAAAGCTAAATGCAATAAACAATGACAAAAACATACTGCATATTAATTTACTTAAGTTATTATTTCATTCATACAAAGTTTAAGGCAATAACAAATGTTTTATGTCATGAAATATTGATATATTCAATTAAGTACTTTGCTTTTAACATTAATGCAGGTTCACAATTAAAATATTTGAAGATGAAATTTATTAAAATATTCAAAACTATGAAACCTTTAAACTTTTTTGATTTCTTATATCATTTAATGAAAAATACATTGACTGAAAGACTTTTGTTCAGGAATGAAATAATTCTGTTACATTTTATTACTAATAAATATAAGCTAAAATAAACACAAAACAAAAAATACATGATTAGATAAAAAGCATGGAGAGGCCATTTTACCTTTTATTTCAGAGAATATATTAATGTTTAAAACAAAACGGAAAGAAGAACAAGAATTGATATTAATATACTGAGAGAAAATAATTTAAAAATAATAACAATATCACTTAGGAATTCAAATAAAAGAAAAGAATAGAGTAGAAATTAATTTTTTATTTATTAAGAAACCATAAAAGAATTTTTTCATAAAGCATTCAGATACAGGTACCACTACTGAATACTTTTCAAATTTAATTTTGAAATAATTGATCAGCAATATTGTAATATTTACTTAGAGATTATAAAGATTAAATAGTTCTTTAATTTTTATCAACCTAAAACAACTAAAAAATTATCACAAGCAGAATCACTCTAAATTAAAATAGATGACAATATAACGAAATCAACTTTATTGATGCCAACATTATGTTTCTTTCAAAAGAAAATATATTTAGGAAATATAAATCACTTTTCTTTTTAAAAAAGCTCTTTATATGTAGCATACATTTTAAGTAGTAAATTATAAATTCTCAGACTTTCCAAAGCCCTGGATGAAAATAATTTCCAGGAATTGTATAAATTGTCTAAATAAAGTGTAATATTTGTACCCTGGATTGCAAAATAAAGAGAAAAAATTGTCTTGTAAAGCATTCTTCTAGATAAGAAAACATATTGACCAATTGTTACCCAGTACAAACTAAATTTATGTATCTAGTGCTTTTAAGTTCTTAGTTTAGTACTGTTCTACATAATTTTTCTTATCACTATATTTATCATTAAAATACTTGCATTATTTTCTTAAAATTCATTTTTCTGTTATGCTTTGATGGCATACTGCTATATTACTTTTTGTATTGGTAATACACTTAGAACTTTATAAATATTTGCCGATCTGGTATTGCTTTATATTTAAATTGAATAATTAATTCATTGTACTTAACCACTATTAAATTATATACATATGCCAGTTCATCAAAGGGGGCATATTCCAGGTGTTTAAAAGCAGCAAGTTTGGAGAATCAAAAGGCTGGTGACAAGTTTGTAGAACTTCAGTGTCTGATAGTTTTGGTAAATGCTTAATGCCTTGGTATAATGGTTTATTTTTGTTACTAGTGATGATAAATTATTTAACTGGAATATTTTTATTTTATGACTATCAAATTTAAAAACTTAAATTATTTTATTTAATAATTTTACTATGTTTGATATCAATAAACTGATCTTGCTATTTTTATTTTAAATCTAATTATTGATATATACTATTTGTTTCTAATTCATTAAGTCCTATTAATAAAACAAAATGCTTTAAATATACTTAAGCCAAATGCTAGTGTTTAATTTGCCTCATTAAACACTTAATAACTATTGCCCTGCTTATAATTATAACTCTTTGGCAATTAGCCTAATTGTGGGTATTGGTAACAGGACATCTTTTTACCCACAGATACTTAAACCCTATCACAGGAACTAACACCGATTCACCCAAAATATTTTTTCATAATTTTGAACTCGTGTGACATATTTCATATCTGACATTGCTTTATTTTACACTAATCTATTCTATTCAAATCACTTATACCATAACTTCAAGTAACTTAGCCATTGCCTTTCAGAAGGCTACATATTATTAAACTATAAGAAAATTATTTAATTTTAAATTTTGATAGATAATAAAATAAGCTTTATATAATATTCTTTTCATTATTTATAGTAATATGAAACATCAACATTAAAAAATAATTTTTCAAATCAAAATTTATTATATGAGAAAATATTGCATGAGCAAAAATATTTTAAAAAATTAAATTCACAATTTCTGAGACTGAAAATCAAATATTTTACAAAATAAATGAAGAGGTTTGAAGGAAATTTAAGATTGGATGTAAATTAGAAAACAGATCAGTATTTAGTTTAAGATAAGTACTATATAGTATATACAGTTTAAAATAAAGTATACAAGAGGAATCATTCCATTAGTTAAGCAAATACATATAGTTCTATTTGTATTTGATACAAATTATAAAAAATAAAAAAAAACATTATAAAAGACACTTGACTAGGATTAAAATCTATTAATTACCATTTTCTTGAAACTAAATTTCTTCTTATCTGCTACTATTTTGTGAATTTTATATTAATATTTTTCACTAAAAGCATAAATTTGTTCATTAAAATTTATAATTAATATACCATGTGCTATAAGGAAATTCTAAGCAAATATGAAAAAACTTAGTTTTAAAACTTCAGAAAAACACACACAAAAACAATGTAGAAAAAAGAAAATTATTGATTTTTCCTTCAAGTGAAAATAAATCAACTCAACTTACAAACTGTTTCTACTTTTTCTTCATATATGCAACCATCAATAAATTGTAGTGGTATAGGATAATTAAATATTAAAGGACCTGGAAAAGCACCCATTTCAAAGGTTTACAATACATTGAATGATACATTTCTCAAAAGAGAAGCCTTACAATCAGATATATTGATGGAAAGAAAGAACATAAAAACAACCGCAAATCACTAGAAGGGCTTCACTACTGCAATCACCACAGAATAAAAATTTATTTCAGCATCTTAGATTAAAGACTGTTTTAAAAATGAAGATAAATAAGAAAATTTTCCAGTAAGACTTTAATGTTGGAATTACACAAGTATAATAAATATTTTACAATAGCAGAAATATAAATAAGCAATTATTCAAAATAAAAAGAACTATTGCTCTAAATACATAAATAGCATTATGTTTCTTAATATTGAAATATTTAATTTCCTTATTCTGCTCTGTACAAATATAAAAAACAAGAAGAAAACATCTTAAATAAAAATCAAAATAGGTTTAATAGCTTTGGTAGTATATTTCTGAAAATTGAAATTTAAGGAAATTAATAATTAATTAAATAAATAAAAATAAAATAAATAAGTAAGTAAATAAACTCACACACACATACTAGGGAGGTTTAAAAAGAATAACATGATATTTCACAAAAAGGTAAAAAAATTCTAATTTTAAAGATGTTCCAACTCAAATAACAATTTGTTCTGCTTATTCAACTTACAGATTTCACATTAATTCCCTTTCCATCTTCTGTTTTTTGGTATTTTTTTGGAGCAGTACTGTAGTAAAATTAGCATATTCAATTAGCTCTAACTTTATATTTTTTTAGCAGGTTAATTCTCATACAATTAAATCTTTTTTTACGATACTATTTTCCTTTTTAACTAAAATGATTTATACTAAAATGTGTAAAGCATTTTACATTTATATACAAACTATTTTACATATTAAAAGTTTAAAACTAAAAGGAAAATTAATCCATTGCCAATTCACCTCAGTTTTCCATTGCCAGTTTTCAACAGGCATTGATTAAAACTTTTTAAATGGAAAACTATCAGTTATGAAAAAAACAGAAAAATTTAAACTCTTCATACCTGTTTCTAAAAAAGCAAATTAAATAATTCTTTCAAAAACAGAAGCAAGAACAATTACGTACTGAAAAAAGTAAACAACTTTTGTGTAGAATGGAAAAGAATATCCTTTAAAATATATTTCAGAAAATGCTTTAATTTAAATTAAAAATATATAAGATTCCATGAGCTGGTACAGGCTTGATGTAATTTTAAATTTTTGTTCCAAGCGCTGAACAATCATCTTACCAATCTAAATTACATCACCTCATGCAATATACAGTTTTATAAATCCTGACTGTGTTCAACTTGAAATTTAAACATTGCAAACTTGCACTATTTTAGATTTCAAATATCACATCATAATTATTTATTCTACAAAAGTATTAGGAAACAAATATAAATTAAATATAACACAGGCTAATATGGGTGACAACCAGGCAATAAAAGAAATCAATAATGTAAATAATATACATTAGTAAAAAATTTGTATTTTAATTAACTGGGCAGAGGTACCACTTTAAAGCAATCAATAGCTAGATCAATAGCATAAATAATATATTTTTATGAAAACTCTGGTTTCTAATTAACCAGACACCGGCACCCAACTTAAGTACTCCAAATCAATAAGAAATGTATCTGAAATATTTCTGCACATTACTTAATAAATTATAACCCATGTGATAGACCAAGTTTGAAAGAATAACCTGAATGCAGCTCATGCATGATGTAAGAGGCAACTAAAATAAATACCTGATGTCCGAGGTTATAGCTGGGCAATTGTCTCTGGGGATTAGTCATACAGGTTGAGGGTCAGATATGGTGCCAACAGCTTCCCCCTATAAAAAAACCTTGTTACGAAATCTTGAGTAACTGAATTAAGACCAAACTTTGGGAGATCACCTGGAAAACTCTTAAAGGACTGGAAAATTGGAACATAGAACATTTGCTTTTTTTATTAAAGCACCAATTTCTGACCAAATAATTGAATAGCTACAGAGTTGATGTGGTAGCTTAGCAGGAAATGAGGTGGCTTGGCAAAGGAATTACCGAAAAGAGAAACCACACAGGATTTTAAAGCTGTGACAAGAGAAACATGTTTTTGAAACTTGTTTTGTCTTAAGTAATAACATTAAATACTTTGTCATGGATATTGGGGCGAAGTCTTCAAAATTATGTAAAATTAGATTGAAAGGAAAACTCTTTAATTAATGCTTTATCAAAGTTAATACATCTACAGAAAAAAAGGATTCAGATGAGAAAGAAATTTTTTATGAAGCCTTGTACTTGCTTTACTCTTCTTGTTCATAAAATGTCAAAGTCATTCAAGGCAACTTTAATGCCAAGATTGGGAGAGAAGCTGAATACGTCAACCAAAATATAGTCTATAAAACAACTGATAATGGTCAAAATCTTATTCATTTTCAAGCTGAGCCCAACATGGTTATATCTAGTACAATATTTCAACACAAGAGAATCCGCAACATCAACTGCAGACCTCCAGATAAAGAAACCTTTAACCAAATTGATCATATTGTGATTGATTCTAAACACATGACTGATATACAAGATATTAGAATACATCATGATGCTAACTTTGATTCTGTACATTACATGGTAATGGGTAGGTTTAACCTTCTCACGACGGAGCGCCTTTGTTTAAAACGCGTGCTCAGGAAATAACGGAAGTAAAAGGAATTATGCTAAAGGATGGGGGTTTTGCTCCACTTGGCCTAAATTTAGAAAAAAATCGCAAATAATTAAGTTTAAGTCCTACCACGGTAATTTTTGGTAGTATTTTAGATTATGTAATCTGTCTTATAGCATTAAAACTAGACTATAATAATGTTTTTCCTTCAGTTTAAAAGAAAATATATAAAAAAAGTTTGTTTACCTTGAGAAATAATTTTTGAAATTTCTATTCCAATTATTCTAAAATTTTAATTGACAAAACACATTAATATACTTTCACATTAATAAAAAATATACGACAAGGACTATTTTCAAAAAGAATTAATAAAATTTAAAACGAAGACTGAGTGTGGAAAATTTCGAAGCAGGGAGAAACGCAAAGTCCTATGTTGCAAATGTCCGTGTTAGAATCGTTAGAAATATCACTTTCTAGCTCTTTAGCAAATGAATCATCACTTTTATCTATATCGATAGTTGGTTCATTTACCATACGAGTATATTCATCCTATAATAAATAACGCTTCCTCGCCATGATAATCTAGAGTCAAGGCTTTCCGAAATAACAAGAAAAGTGCGCAAAATATATCCGAAAGCAATACAAACTGTAACAAAACTGATGCTAAAACCCTAAAAGACCCCACATAGTAGTGAAAACAAACAAAAAAAATTGTTCGGAGAGCTATTAGAATCGAGAATGCTTACATCACGGGGAAAGTTAGAGCTGAACTGCGTTTACATTATGATTTCCCCCCTCCCCAGCCACAGCTGACAAGCAAAATACAAAAAACAGCTAGAATATAAACAATCTGAATGTCTGAATACTAAAACTAAGTTCAGTTTAAATGTAAAGGACATAGAGTGCCATCTAGAGGCTATTAAAAATTGTTTCACCTTAAAATGCATATCTGCACTGCCTGTCCACTAGGCTAGTTCTTCAGGAGTGCACGGGTGAACCGCCCTGGCCTCACATGCGTCCGTACGAAATGCATATATGATTCACCCGTCGCGAAGAGGTTAAGGGCAGAACATCTAGTATTAGGCGTACATAAACATCATAACCAACGCACTGAGAAGTTTGATTGTGACAGGTTAAAAAATCGATCAGTTAGGCTTGTTTTTCAGGTAAAACTTGCAAAAAATTCAAATGATAAAGTAATAAAGTTCTAAGCATATTAGCAGTATGATGATAAAGCAAGTATTTTAAATGAATGAAAAATATGGTGATAAAAAAAAATATGTAGAAGAGTACTGAATTAAAAACTTAAAAACCCTGGATGCAAATATTTAGTTTGTAATGGGATAACAATGCCCCCCTTCTTATCACCATTAACTTTAGATTTAGAAGAAATTTTTAATAACTTCAAAGTCCGATTACAAAATAATTCCATTGAAGATGGAATAACTAAATTCTACAGTATAAAATTATCAACATGTACAACATATTAATCTACATCAAATAAACATATCACATAAACATCAGTTAGTTCATTAAGTTAACAAATTCAATACAAAATCCATATATTTCCTTTGGAAAAAGTTCATAAACAGCATGTAACACAAAACAATATTAAATTCACAGCTTGTATGGGTGTGTGTTGCATATAATTAAAGATAACACATTGTAGGTCATAAAAT
>JAPDSC010068425.1:892491-915706 GCA_026290005.1 Latrodectus geometricus
ATACTACAGTACCAAAAGGCTTTAAGTGTTTGACTGAGGATTTGGACCCCGATAATAATTCACAAAGTGTCTTGTTGAGCTTGTTGTGACAAACTCTGTTAAAAGTATTTGTAAAATACAGTATGGTTTCAGACCAAAAACAACCAGGAAGACCCTATTTTTGTAGAACTACAGCAGCACTACTTGTGACAGTTTGGTTGCATCTTTCACTAACACCGTTTCGTTCCGGAGTGAATATATTTGTTAACTCATGAGCGATTCCTTTTTCTGCAAAATAATTTTGCATCTGTCTATTTACAAATTCAGTCTCATTATCTGATCTAAATGCCTTAACTTTTACATTTAAAATATTTTGAATTCTGGTTATATAAGATTTAATTATAATAAAAACCTCAGATTTCTCTAACATAGGAAATAATGAAACTTTATGTGAAATATCATCAATTATAGTAATAAAATACTTTTCTCCTATTTCTCTTCTGATAGATTGTGGTAGCCAAACATCAGCATATAATAGCTTTAAAGCTGCCTTGGATCTTACTTCTCTCAAGGATTTAAATTACTCTTCGATATTTGCGAATTTTACATGGTTGGCAAAAGATTGCTTTATCACACAAATGCAATAAAGTAATAACTTCACATTTTCTAGTGGTATGTGAAAGTGAGGATGCACTGATATGTCAAAATTGCCTATGCCATAGCTCTTGAGCTTTGCCATCTTTTAAATTAATTGTAAATGAAACATTTTTCTCATACAGAGTGAAACATACCTTCTTTTAATATAGCCTTAGAAACTTTTTTTTTTCTTGTTCTGAAACTTTAACTGCACTGTCACCACCATGAAATACAAAACCCTAAATTTCTAGTTTTGGGCCCAAAATAAGATTTCTCCTTAACTTTGAAAAGTAGATTATATTATTTAATGTGCACTTTTGTAATTCAAACATAAATTTAACTGTTCCCTTTCCCTCAATCGGAAAGTAAACACCATCAATGGCAACTGATATTTTCTCATTGATTAAATATACAAAATTAATGTAGAAGTCTCTTTCTTTAACCGACTCAGAGTCCGCGAAGTATCTGTTACGTCGCAATAAACTGATCGAAAAGCGGCTTATGACCGCAGGGAACGTTGAAACTTTCCTGTTAAAAAGCGGCATGCGACAGCAGAGATACGACGCAGAGTTCTCACCGAAAGCGGCCGCGACATATATTTTCACTTAGTAGAAACCACTTATTTTTGCTTTCCCCCTAATCGATGGTTTGATTGATCGGTGTTAATCACTCAAACCACACTCCTTGGAGACTTTTCTTTGAAAACTAAAACTCAGCCTGAGTTTTACGCCAAATATCTAAAATACTGATTATTTTTTCGCCAAGATTCAATTTTAAAATTTAATAATCTATAAATTTGTTGCTTAGAAGTAAAGTGCAAGTTTATACAATACATATCATTTTTAATTTTAGTTCCTAAGCTAATTGAATTAGGATATTTTATTACAAAATTTTTTTAAATACATATGTACCTTTAAATTACTAACGAGCTTGGCTTCTTTTCTAAGTAAAATTTTAATAATTTTCCAGCTTATGCTAATTATTTCTTACATTTTCGTTAATTTAATTCAGTTTCTATTGTTTTTGAGGGCAGTTTTTATCAACTAGTTATGACTGAAATAAACAAATAAGTTTCGTAAATGAAAATTATTTCATTTCCAGTGAAAGAGCTCATGGCTGTTATAGTAAAATCGATGTGTCATCCATTATGAATAAAATTTACCTAAATGACTAAAATTTATTTAATTCGCGTTTTTATTTTTGTGCATTAGGAAAAAATTTACTAATAAGTTTACTCTCTGCATATTTCTGCATTATTTCATTATTACTTTAATTTCTTTTTACATATACTTCAAATATTGATAATAAAACAGAAGTATCATCTTAAGGCAATAGTATAACATGATTGTCTCATAAGTGTGTAGCCAATAATATTATACATGTGTTATTTCTTTTTAATGAAGCATAATATTGAAAAATATATCAACACTATTTACTGTTACACCATATAAAGTCCTTATTTTAATGTATCAATATTAAAAAAATACTATTTCTTAAGCATTTTACGTGATCGGAAAATTTCTCTAGTAAAAAATGAAATTATAAAATTTCTGATATTATCTTTGTTCTGCTGTGAAAGTCATTTTACTCTATATATTTTTTATTTACTTGCATACATAAATAATTTTTCTACATGACGTAACAATAAATTCCTAGTACGGAATTTATGAAAATAAAATTCCTTAGTGGAATTATATTGCTAAAATTTTTTATGTAGAAAATAGTTTTAGCTCTTTTATTTTTGAAGGTGTGTGCAAGGGAATGAATTGGTTGAATTGTGAAAGGGAATGAATTAGTTGAAATCACAGTTTTGCTACATCTAATCAATTAAATGTTTAACCTACAGAAAATAATTATTTTATTACCAAATTTATTTTTAAAATAAGCAAATTATTAATATGTTAATTCTACAGATAATTATCTTTAACACGATCCATATTAGATATAAAAGAAATTTCTAAATACAATAATCTTAACCACAGAATTTCTTGTTGTAAAATCGTGAAACAACTATTTTACTCTTCTTATTTGAATTAAAAATTAATTTTCAAGATTTATATTTTAAACAAAAAATGGTATATTCCACATAAGAGTTATTGGGTCATTAAAATGATATTAATGAAAAATATAAATAAATTCATTTAAAATATAATTGAGATAAGTTTTAAGAATGGCAGTAAAGTAAGTCTCTAATTAATGAAAGAAAGAATAAATACACTAAGAAAATTTATATCTCTCAATCAAATTTGAAATTTTAAATTAAGATACTATATTACCTACAAAATCTTCTTAATTAAGAGACTATATAAAAAAGATATAATATATAAATATTTTTCATTCGCGCAAGCGCGTAATATTATGTTGCGAAGGCAGCACCAATTTGCATAAAAATACTTTCTTATAATGAAAGAAGAAAGAATTCATGGTGTATTCTTATGCATTATTTTACGTGAATTGAAAAGTCAATAGGAAGCAATAGAGTATTATCAATTTTCTTCATATAAATCTGGTGCTTTTGCCAAATTAAATAATATTCTTTTGTTTTAATTTTAATTATAGGTATTCATTTAATCCTTACTGTGAATAAATTTCATTAAACCTTTGCGAACTTAATGATCAAGACAGTTGAATATTGAAGGCTAAAATTATTTTTTCTAAAATTTTTATAAGTATTCGACAATACTATTTCAAACGGATTCTTATATATGTGAGAGGAGTTTGTTTCCAGGGAGAAAACTATTCATGTGTGACTTCCTTTATGATTTAAGCATGTTTCCTGTTAGTCAGGGAAAGAATGAAAGCAGATGATGATTAATTATGTAAATAAAGCTTTCTGACTATTCTGAACAGATGAGAAATTGCTTTCTCACCATGATTTATTGCCACAAATTTATGATTATGTTCTACTTTTATAATAACTAAGAACTTACATAACAGATCACATTACATTCAAAAGTATTTTCGGAAATTTATATCAATAAAAATTATAAGTAAATCAATAAATTCTTTCCAATTAGTTTTTGAAATTTAAAAATTCAAATCTAAAATCTAATGAATCAAATCCTAAAAACGAAGCATAAAAAAAGATTTTAAAGTTATATTGTATATAATTTCCTATTTACAGAAAAGATAATTTTTTATAAAAAATAAAACTGGAATATTTTTTTATGAATGACAATAAAATAAATCTCTAATCAATTAAAA
Source organism: Latrodectus geometricus (assembly GCA_026290005.1). Taxonomy (NCBI): domain Eukaryota; kingdom Metazoa; phylum Arthropoda; class Arachnida; order Araneae; family Theridiidae; genus Latrodectus; species Latrodectus geometricus. Next base: position 896,311 of record JAPDSC010068425.1, read on the forward strand.
AAAGAAAAATTTGCAAAGAATCTTAACAATTGTCAATTATACATAAAAATCTTTTTAATTAGGAAACTTTATATAGTAGACATATATTATAATTATATAAAGGTTTTGCATTTGTAATACAATAAACTATTACGAATGCAAGAACTTTTCATAAAAATATTTTTATAATGGAGTAATAATAGCCTCTTAGTATTTTATTATATATTATATTATGTGAAATTAAATATAAGTCAATAGAAACTCATTATAATTTTAAAAGTTTTTTTTTCATACAGTGATTTTGCCAAATTAAGTTGTAAAGATTCTTTTGTTTTTATTATAATTATACATAAAGTTCAGTTCATAAACGCTAGATTAATATTTAAAAAATAACTCGAACAATGCACTTGGAAAAATAAATATTCCATTTACATTGGAATAAATTAAATGTAACAGTTTAAGCTTCTTTTTAGTAGATGCGCTGATATATATTTAAATTCAGATTAACAAATGAAGTTAATTTTCATGTGTTGTTACAAGTGATATTGTATCTAAGGCTCAGTTACGAGTAGAAAAAATTAATTTAGCAAATTAATTTGGGCTTTAATGCTTTCACATAAAAAAAACAAAATTTATCTATTGAAAAATGAGAATAAGTAATATATTTTTAGTTCTGCTAAAAAAAATTTAATAAATTAATTATTTTAATATATTTCTAATTCATTTAGACTGTTGAATTATAGAAACGTATAAATAGTCTAAATCAGCTTTGCTATGTGTGCTGAAAGTATTATAATATTGAATGGGTTTGAAAAATAAATATTTACTTGCATTAAATAATTATAAAGTTTCTACTTTTGTAACTTTTAAAATGGAATCATTGTGACTTAATAACGTTGCTTGAAGTACATTGCTAAATTTTTATTGTTCAATGATATCAATTGTTCGCCTTCATGTTACATATCCTCTGAGCTTATAGGCAACACACCAACTCTTCTATTAGTATAAATTACTAAATAGCAGTATATATATTTCAAATCACTATTAGGTCTATCAAAGTGCTTAACTCCAAGAATTGAGAAAAATGTATTTCCAGCTGAAAGAAAATATATAATAAGAACGGCAATAATCTCTCTCTCTCTCTCTCTTTTCTTCTCTCAAATAATTTAAAGTGCTTAGGAAAATTTTCTTAAAAAAAGGTTGTCACATATATTGAAAAACTTTAACTTAAATTCTTTTAAGTTTCAAATTCATTTTCTATTTCACCAGATTGCTTCATAATAATAGAATATTATTTTGAGTTAATGAGAATAAGTATATTGAATACTTAACAAATAATGTGTTTTAGGCAAATTATTTTTTGTCTATCACTTGGAATTCTTTTCGATTAAAATACAACTTTAATTTAATAAATATCTTGTTAAAAATATCTAAATAATTTTTTTTTAATATAAAAGGAAAAAAAATTGTAAAAGTAATAAATGATTTTATAATATGGTTTCAGAATGTAAATACATAAGAAATATCATAATTAAGAAAGTACACAATCAGCAAATATAATGTGTTAAAATTTCCTTTTTTTAATTGATACAGAACAATGTTAATCAAGTTTATCCACATGTATTTTGCATTAAAGAGCTTGTTTTTCATATACAATAATACAGAAATGAAAATTAATCCTTTTTTAGTAAATATTTAATTTTTTTGGGCTAAAAAACTTTTACAAATGTTTAAATCTAAAATGAAAGTAATTTTTCAGATATAGTATAAACCAAGAACATTACACACATTTATTCACGTTGCTATGCAAATTTTCTAATGTTATGTTTAATTGTTTAAACTAAAAACATTTAGATAAATAAATTAAAAAGCTTTAATTATTTTTTTTAAAAATAACATTATAAAAATTGAAAAATAAATAAGCCTTTTGTTTTCATATAAACACCACACTAATTACTACATAAGATAAGTATTCATATAAAGTAAAAATTTGTTTGTGTAAAGAAAAATATAATGTGAGAAAATATTTTACTAACATTATTTTATCCTACTGTAATAAAAATTTGAAAAACTTCTGTGTCTCATTCAAAAAGAGAAATTTCCATCATACAGAAAATAATAAATATACAAGAAAATGTGACAAGCAACTCTTTCTTAATTAAATTGAGTTAGAAATCTAAAAGATCATAATTTATGGATACCGCTTTTCTTTGAACTTCATCTTATATACCAAGTCAACCTAAAAACACTGAGAAATATCTTCAATCATTTTCAATTACACAAAAACCATTATTAATTATTAATTTTTGCTTTTTAAGTTTTATACAAAAATAAGATATACGTTTTTGTTTTAACCACTTTTATTGGGATGTACAATTCTTTCTGGCAAATTGGTAAATACACACAACCCTAGATAGGGTAGTTAGTGGTAAGTGACATTCCCTCCCTCTAAATTGAGTGATGTGACAGTTTTCTGGGGGGTAGGAAATATTCCCAATGAGAATGGGAAACAGTCGACGATTTTTGTATAGTTTAGAAAAGTGGCTGTGGAGCGACAAAGTAGTATATCTGGTTTTAAAGAGAAAACATTTTTCGCAGATTCTTGAAATTTTCTGCGCCGCCGAGTCGGTTAAAAAAGTTACATGAAGCTGCTGTGTCAAAAACCCAACTCACTCTTTCTTTAGTTTGATTTAATAAACTTGAACTATAAAAGTTTGACTTACATTGTGAATACATGGTGAAAGCTTAAAGGCTTTATTTGTCGAAGTGGTGTTTCTAAATCCAATACAATGTTTATTCCTGCACTTACACCTGGAAGAATGAGCTTGCTTTTGAAAAGGGGAAAAGGGAAAAGCCACATTGTGACTGGATTTTTTTCAGCTCAAAAGTTAGATCTTTGTCGTTTACACACCTCTGTACTAGAACATCTGGAATGGTTCCTTAATTTTGGTTTAAAACATCTAGATACTTTTAGTGGTTGAACTCTAAGAGAATATGTAATTCTTTAATAATGGAACGGCTTGCTGTGACCATCAGAAAACCGGCTTGGCCAGCAGCAGCACGGCATTCAGCCGGTAGTTTGTGTTTGCAGGTTGTTTCTTAATTTTTTTAGCCAAATCTCTTGCAAGTGATACATTTAGATATTACCAAATTGACAGTTTTTATTCAGCTCTCCCGAGAATCAAAATATGTGAACCCGTCACAATAGAAATACTGTATTCTGCAAAAAATCTAATGATTTATATATATTTATTTTCCTTAGTGATTTTCATGATTACCACAATCCCATTTGTTCCCCTTAAACCTTACTTTTTTGCTATCTTATATTTCAGAAACATTCTAAAGAGAGGTCCTAAATGGTCAGTTATACAGCCAGCAAATTATGCTCCAACATAAAAGAAGAGAATAGGTATTCAGCACATATAACTTCATTTAAACTCCCCAAGCAGTAAAAACATTTTACAATCTGATTTTCTTAACACTGATTTTCAAAGTATTTTCCAAATTTAAAATATTTTCTTGAATTCAAATGGTTTTTGATGAAATGAAATTTTATAGTATAAAAGTCTAAAAAAACTTAATAGTATTGTTTCACTATTTTTGTCATCACAAATACAAAAATATCATAAATTCAGAAATAAAATATTAATTTGAGTTAGCAAATATCAAGCTTGATGAGGGAAAGCAAATGACTGTTTTTCGAAACAAGGAAAAAGTTAACAATGAGGTGATTAATTTATAATTTAAACTTATATTGTCTCATGATGGATAATTAACTATGTTCAAGAAATCAGAAAGGCAGCACAGCTAGCAGAGATATTCCCACACAACTCGTCAAGGAAAGAAAGAAGATCTTTGAGTAAGCAGAAGACGACGAAAGTCAGCATTATTGCCAAGAATCAAAAGCAATGAATTACAGAGACACATTTAATCTTTTAATATGAGTTTTGATAATTTTCTGAACTATCATAAGAAAATATGGACAAGATAAAACTTCTTTTTTTTTTTTTTTTTTTTTGTCTAAATAAATAAAATGCTTCCAGGTTGATTCCAGCACAGAGTGAAAATACAATAAATCTGTATAATTTGACATCTCAGTCATAAAACCTTATAATCTACCTAAAATATGTACATCAAACAGCTAACTTATATTAGTTGGCAGCTATGGTTATCTATTATCAGTAATAATGTTTCCACATTCTGTGACGTATTTTCTAGAAGTACACAAAGGGGAGGTACATAACTACTGGTTTTAAAACTTTTCTAATTAAGTATTAGTTGACAAGCCTATAATTATTAAAAATTTTAGATTTCATTCAGCTTCATGTTTTAATAGATGAATTAAGAATAACACTTATGTGCAGTAATTTTCATACTTCCTCTCTATTCCAATCAAAATTTTTATACTTTTTAAAATATATTTTTAATAAAAGAGTTATAATGATGATTATTTATAAATTAAGATAGATTATTGGCTCATATTTTAGTTTATGAAACGTATAAGAATATTAAAAGTCTAGCTAACAAAACTGTGCTGGATTAGAATTTACTAAATACCAGCAATTTAGTCAAGGTTTAATCATATGTTATTCAATGTTTTATTATTATAATAATTATTACAAAGACAGATATTCATTACATAAAAACAATAACATGAATACAGTAGAACATTTATAAAACTACTTTTTAATAAATTGAACAATTGCACCAACTTTAAAAACATATTCTCCACAGTGTTACTAGAATAAGGCAATAAAATTAGAGTGGTAAGGATATAATACTATTTTTTTGCAACTTTTTCTGAATGAATGAAAAAGAAAATGAGGATGAAAAACCCTACAATGCATCATATTTAAATAGCATATAATATACAAAAAAACTTACAACATTAAAAATCTTTAACATAATGGAGCTTGTGCATATGAAGCAAAAATACTCTTTAACTATTATAAACTCTCAACTATCTGAGAGGCAATTATCCATGTCTAAATTAAAAAAACTTCAAATCAAAAAAAGTACTATAATGCAATGTTAATAAAATATGATGAACACATATTTGATAACTGATAGAGACTATTTGGTGACACAGTAAAAGGTAGAATTCACTCCAAAGCTTTTAAATTAGATTATTACTGACAGACTTGTGATGATGGAAGTAAACTTTAATTTCATTGCTTGCCTACATTTTTAAAGTTAGCCTTTGTGTAATACTCCAGCTATTGAATATAATAGCTAATCTCTATTGGTATAGAAGTTTGAAAAGATTAATAAAGAGAAAAGAAAAAACTGAATGGTAAATAAGTTGGCTGTATTTTCAGAGTTTGATAATAGGTTTGTGTTAATTGATATTGGTTTAGAGTGATTTAAGGAAATGTATTTAAAGAAGTAACAATATTCCAGTATAATTTTATCAAAAATTAAATAAGACATATCTGTTATACAAAATTTTTTACCAAGCATATATAAATTTAATTTTATTCAAAGTAAGACAGTAAACGCCTAAATTAATGACAATTATAAAAGTAAAAGAAAACTAAAACATGAAATTTTAAAAAACAAACTAAAAAAGAAAATGAAATTTAATTGAAAATGCAAGAAAGAAAATGTACAAATGTAAAACAAATTTCAAAGCATAATTTAATAATGGCACAAAATAAACCTACAAAATACTAAGTTTTATAAACTGGAAAAATGTAATTTGAATGAATGAGCAAAATTTAAAATAAGCAAATATAAACACATTTTGAAGAATATATTAAAATTTATAATAGTTGATTGGATAAAAAGTTAAATTTTTAATATATAAGAATTTAATCTAATAAAAAAAATAAAAATGTCAGACAAAAGAAATGCTAATTCTAATTTAAAAAAAATTATTAAATGAAAATGACCAGGGAATTGAAAATTAGACCAAATAAAAATGCTTGAAAATTCATTTGATTAATTTTCACCAGATTTCAAAATAAAATAAGTTAAAATAAAGTGTTCTAAAGTATCTACAATGATTAAAATTCCAGGCAGTCAAAACAGAATATTATAAAAACTTCTCAATCATTCCAAGGCAAATTGACATGAGAGAAGCTACCAAATCTCTCTAATTCAAAATCATGTCAAAAGGATTAGATGACAGCTGATTGCTTGTGTGCAACCCAACTTATAAATAGTACTATAATAGAATATTTTGAAGAATGAATCAATTATTGAAAATAAAACATTTGGATGAGAAACATTTTAGAAAATATTGACTTGGAACATAATGCTCATTTTTATTTGTGCTAGAACTATTCATCGTGAGACTAAGTGTCAAAAAAACTATAGTACTTTTTCATCTTGAGAGGTAGTAAAAAATTGCAAACAAAATCACCAAGTTTACAGTACACAATTGCTAACATATAATGAAATAGCAACTTTCACTAAGCATGCACAAAATTTCTTTTTTTTATAACTGAGCCTGCATGTTTTGAATTTGATTGTTTCTTGATTGTTAGTATTTACTTTTGTTGCTTGCAAAATATTTCCATACATAGTAATTACTAAGACTTATTCCAAAGAAGAGAATTTCTTAGGAATCAAAATTAATAATTCTTGTCTACTTTTTTTATCAACAATTTATTTAAGCGGGAGAGAGAACGGGAATTAAGTTCCTTAATGGAACACTAATAAAATTATAAACACCAATAATATGATTAGAAATATATGTTCTTAATTTAAATAAACCTTTCTTAGATGCATTATACAAAAGTATGGATTGTACAAGATATAACATTTAGAATTTTCATTTATCAGTGTTATAGTTTTCTCAACACTGGCATTGGAATACTTTTAACAATAAAATGCATTCTTAATTATACCCATAAATTTAGTAGCATATAATATACAAAATAACTTACAACATTAAAAATCTTTAACACAACGGAGCTTGTGCATATGAAGCAAAAATACTTTTTAACTATTATAAGCTCTCAATTATCTGAGAGATAATTATTCATCGTGTCTAAATTAAAAATTCTGAATATAAATAAAGATTATTTAATTCCATTAGATATATAGGTAATGTGCAATAGTTTTTTTTTTTTTTTTTTTTTTTTTAATATTTGAAACTTACAGTTTCACAATAAAAGAGAATATTTTTTTCTATTAAAATATGAAAAAAAATTTCTGCTAAGAATTAAGTTATTTTAATAATTACAACAAAAACTAATTAGAAAACAATGCTTTAAGTACAGCATTAATATTTGCGAAAAGACACGGGTTTGATTAATTTCTTAGAATTCAAATTAATATTATAGTAAAAATATTACTCATTCAGGATCAAGATCTGGAAGCTTATTGAATGACTAGAAAATATGAGGATGGAATTACTACATTTAAAAGTAAATTTCTAAAAATTTTCATTTTATTCATACTTAAGAAACTTGAAACCTTTCTCATAAGCTAATTATATTTATTCTGCAATTTTAAGAAATCCACCATGTAGTTAATATTTTGCATATTGAATTAATAGTTAACTGTTCAACTTTTCAGTTGGATAATTCATAGATATGATTTTCATCACAAGCATGGACTTTAATCCATTTGAATCAGTTTTAAATAGAAAGCACTAGTCTGATTGAACTTTATAAGCAAAAAGTGCTAGCATAATTATACATTGAATGCTTACATTAGCAATTTACAAAACTCCCAGAAGATAATATGTGCATCTAAGAATGCAATGCTAAAATAATTGAATTACTCTTTAGAAAAAATACAGCAAGATATTTCATGGCTATTGTTCAGATCTATAACATCTTGCAGACCCTAGTTGTTTAAGATGTCAGTCTCCTTATCAGAAAATAGTGATTTGAATAACAGCTTAACTGAAGTCATGCTCACCAAAAGTGGATAGGGCACATTAAATGTTTTGCACATTGCCTTCCAAGAAAAATGATGCAGGTGGCAAATCAGAATTAGGGGTCTTCAGCTTGATCTGCTTCAATATTACGAAGATTCCCACCTGGTTGCTTCCACTAATTGGTAGAGCCCAAATCTAGTCTAAGTACAGGGAAGTATACTGGTACAACAGTTTCCTGGTTATCCCATACATTCAGTGGGGAGGGATGAAATTTCATACTCATAATACTTTCATACTGATGTAAGGACTCTTTTAATAATAGATTCAAAGTTTTATTCTACTTATGCAACCCTATATGCTAAGGGTTACAGGAGTAAGTTACAAATTATTTCCCTTTGTAACATTTTAACATAGTAATTAGTCAAATTTCATGACTATTTTTAAAAATATTATCAAGCAATGGAAATATCAGATCAAATTATCTGAGTGCAATGGAAATCACAGAATGTTCTTTTCAACCTAAATAACAATATTTTTTTAAAATATAAGTTCAATCATATACTATAATTATTAAACATAATATCGAATCATATAAAGAGCAGCTTTTGATTTATTAAATGAATGATCTAAACTTATTGTACACTGCTGGGAGTGTGTGTTTCGATATGATAAAAAAGTTTAGGTAAAGGAGTCAATAAGTTTTTTAATACATACATTTGCTCTAATCAAAGTAAAAATATAAAACTATATGAATTGAACTACTTATAAATGGTGCAATAACATTAATAAAAATTAATACAACAACTTACATCCATGGCAACAACCATTAGATGGTTCTTCTGATACACTTGAATACGAATAAGCTTTGCGAAACATCCTGAACTTCCAATGTGGGAAAAAATATTTATTACAAAGTTATAAAGAGTCGTGCAAACATTTTGATTCCAGATGGAATTAACCTAAAATGCTTCAAGAAAAAAGTAAATGATTAAAAAATGTTACAAAGTTATGCTACTATATGTATTCGATAAAAGTAAATTCAAAAAAATTGCTCACAATACGTTTCGTGCACAAATGAAACGCTTTCATATATTTAGTTACAACGTAAAACCTTTTCGAAGGGGAATACTTCTGTACCTAGTTCTGGTTCAATTCTACGCCAAATTCCCTGCCAAATATAATGCCAACAGGGCGATAGCAATCTTGTTATGGTGCTAATGCACCACAACAAGATTGCTGATTGATTGGACGATGACGTCCAGCAAAGAGGAAGGGTTAATGACGTATGTTTAAAGTTAGGAGGAATTACTGACGTAGAAAGAGAGTTTCTTATGAATTTTCCAGCGCTTTTTAACTATATCACTTGCATTTAACCTATATGCTCTGTTGTTTATCATAAATTGAAATTTTACGTTCTTTTAAGAATGCATCGATTTCTTCAAAATTTTACAGTATTTTCCATAATTTAATTGGAAAGTGATGATCTGGTTCAGGAAATTTTGGAATATTATGGAATAATTCCTACAAAAACTACTGATGTGAAATGCCCTATATGTAATGCCCCGATGAAAGGAATCAACTATAAAAATATAAAATTAGGATTTCGATTTGCATGCTCTAATTTTGCATTAATAATGTCTATCTTAAAAATTAAATTTTATTTGTTACTTCTAAAAAATTACTCTCTTTTACAATTTAAATATTTGAATTAACCTCACTAATTGATTCATCTTTGAAAAAATCGTAACTCAGTAATCTTTTAGGAATTAATTCACAAAAAATAAAATTAATGTAAATCCGTTTTTAGATAACATATTAATGTTAGTATTAATAAAAAATAATATCACACTTAACGAATAGATGCATTAGATTAGCAATACTGTCCACTTAATGAAAAAAAAAATTGAAATATATTAAACGCATATATCTAACAGAAACTTACCAATATAAAAAAGTCGTAAGCAAAATAATTAAATATCAATGAATTTAATAAGAAAACATTAGTTATTCTTTTAATTGATATTGTTATTTGACTAAATAGTGATACTCTTCTTATAGCACAGAATACAAGGTTTCGTTGGAATAATATAGCGAAACAATGCGAATGCATCCCGTCCCGTGTTCTAATTCTGAAGAGAGGACAAAAATGGCCAATTTCATTTATTGCGATTTTTGTAGTAAGCACACCCACACACAAAGTTAATTATTTAAAATCCTTTGATTCGCTAAATGCAGTGAATGACGAATCAACAATGTGAGACTGCACTGTTTACAATTATTGGGTGATGCGAATGAGTAAAATAAAAAGGTTTTTTCGTTTCTGAACTCGCTCATGGTCATATAAGCTTCATATTATATCTCTCCCTCAAATGCCAATTGCTCCACGTCGTTCGGAACAATAGAATATTTTCAACAAGATCATTATAATGAAATAATTTGCAAAGAAACATTAAAAAGTGAGATGAATAAATAATGTTCTTTACTAGAATTTAACATTTCAAAATTTTCAGAAAGGCCAAGTTTCAGGAAAACCCAATTGTGTTAACTGAGTACATTTATTGTGGAATTAAAAAAGTGTTCTTTACAATATCACATTATGTTCAGGTTTCCTTTATAATACTTTTTCTTGATACTTCCATAATGATTTATCTCGAATAAACTAATGCTAAAATACTTGTTGAAAAAAGAATAACCCACTAATTTTTTTTTCTCTTATTTTATAACAAACCCTTAAACGACGTTATTTAATTTTGTACATTTCTACAATACCGTGAGAAAATTTTAAAGCCCCATAATGGGGGTAGAAGCTGAACGAATGTTCAGTCACCCCTGATTAAATGTTCGGCTTTTTCATTGGCAATCCCAAGCTCGATAAGTGATTAAGCATCCATCAATGTCTGGTCATTCCACTTTTCACATGCTCCTCGAATTTCTCTCACGACCTAGTGTCTCCGCAGAAATACCCCTCATAATTTAAAATCCCCCCCGGTTCGGGTATAAAGGGTGAAGCAGTGGAAGAATAATCATTATATTCATGATTAATTAAGTGATTAACTTGTTTTTTGATAAATTTTCGATTATTGCAAATATTTTACATGAAATTATAAAAAAATCAAACAAATATATTCATATATATTGTATTTAATTCATTAATACTACATTCCTGTAAATTTTTAAAGAAATGCTGGATTTCCAATACATCAGTTTATTAAGTTTCAAATTAAATAACTGGTTTTATCGAAAATATTTATACATGTAGTTAAACTTTCAATGTTTATAAATAATTAAGAATTCAATGCTATTGTTGGAAACGTTGGTTTTAATAAAGGGAAATTTGTTTGGATAAATTGATTTTAAAATATCACTAAAATTTAAATTTTTGAAAAAAATAAAGTCGCCAAAATATATCTAAAAGCAAAAGGATATTGAAAAATAAAACTTTTCAAAATAATGTAAAAATTAATTAGCAAGAGTTCTAGAAAAGTTTTGACCTTGTGGATTACCACAGGTTTGAATAAAAATATTTTCACCGTTATAAATATAGTTATAATAAATACAAAGTTTGACCAAATTGTTCCAGTAATCAAAACTAATACCTAATAAGTCCCTGTGATCTTGATAATAAAAATACAGAACATCATTCAGTTTGTTAATAGGATTAAAAAGATCTTTGAAATAAAAAAAATTAATATTATAAATAAAATTATTTGACAGAAAGTCCAAAACCCGTCTATTATTATCAATTATCCAACTAACTTTTGATTTAACAGTGTGTTCAAGAATTATTTTAAGAAATTTGGCAAAAATTAAACCTTGTTTATTCATATAGGAATTAGTGCCGCAACTAATAAATCAAAATTTAATATGGAAACTTATGAAATTTATCTATAACTGTTAAATAAAAAAAATTGTAATTTATAATTATTTATATTTGAAGTTTATAAAATGTCAAAATTTCATTATTTATGATGTTGGCTGTAGAATTCAAAAGTTTGTAAGTGTTAGAGTTTAAAGTTTCTTTATCAATTAAATCTAAATAAAATTTTTTACAAAAAAATGCAAAGTTATTAGAAGCTTTATCAACAGGCGTAATAATAAAGTTGTCTTTAAGAATTTCAATAGCAGATTTCAATGGGCTAAATTTAATACCAGGAAATGTTAAATTATTATCAAAAATATAATTTTTAATTTTATAATACAGTTTAGTCTTCCAAATTGTAAAAAATTCAACTGATGTTTCATAATTTGAAATTTTAAAGATAAGGGATTCAATATTTTGCAGAATAACTTTAAAAATTTTAGACCTATTTATTTGAAAAACTGGTCTCTATTTAGTACCTTTATTTAAAAGTTCTTTAAGATTATGATCGTTGATGATATAAAAGCATTGAAGTTCTTACAAGAATTCCGAAAACACCTAATTTCACTTTAATTATACTTTAATTTTTATTCTACATTAAAAACTATGAACTATTTTAACTTCTTAATTTAACTATTTGAAACTGTATTAGTCTTATATATATTCAGGCTTGCATTGAATTTAAATAAATTATAAATGAAAGTGTGTTCCAATCCCACCTCCAGTTTGGCTGTGAAGTGGCCGTTGAGAGACAAATATCTGTGCAAGGGTATGTTTTTTCAGTCAATAAATGTATAACTTTCAAAGATATTTTTAATTTTTTCAATGCAGCAAAATAATTATGTCCGATTTCATTACATTAATTTGGAATGATTTCTTTCGAGTTAAAATATCTGTTTATTACATTATGTGAAATAACTAGTTAAAATTAATAATCAAGAAATTTTTAATGGTACTTAAACATAAAAAAAGGGGTTAAAACATTTTATACATTGATCTTTTAACTTTGGAAAAAAGAATTTTTCAACATAAAGTACTAATATGAAGGCAGCAAAATTATTTCCGACACCGCTTAGATTATTAATTATGATACCACTCACATAAAAATTATTTACGAAATTTATTAAAGAATGAGACTTGTGAATTACTTACACACATCCATTTTATTGAAAACGAAACTTTTTATAGGTTATAGATCAGGGGTGGCCAAGATGGCGACCGCGCTCGGCTGGTAGACCGCGAAGACATTTAAGGTAGTCCACGCGACCATCCCGATAATAATCTCGGATATTAACAATTTAATTTATGACTTATGACATAGAATCAATGAATTATTTAAAATAAAAATTTACTACAGTCTACTTTTAAAAACCCAAAACAAACTGTGCAAAGATTTACGATTTAAAGATTTATGATTAAAGGCTTACGATTTAAAACCTCAAACGGACATCATGAGAGCGATTAAAATATTCAAAAAAACTATAGAAAGGTATGCATCTCAATTAAGAAAACATGAATTGAGAAACTTCGAGAGTATTCCATTCACATGCCATTTATATTCATATTTTAGTAAAATTAGTTATTTTATTAAAATAAATCAAATGGCTGTTTTATTCAAATAACAAAGTGTGCACTTATGGTGCAAGCTTCCAATGTCAGTAACCATAAGAAAAAAAAATTCCCGAATCAATCATAGGGATGGGACATAGTTACTTTTCTTGTACCTGGTAAGTACTGATTACAGTTACTTTTAAAGTAACAAGCATTTTACCAATTACATTTTGTACTTGTTACATTTAATGTGCTGCTATCTATCGGATTGAAAAACACTTACAAAGTTTTCATTAATTTACTAAATAAATTTATTAAAAATTAAATTAATAATAAATGAATTAATAATTAATAAAAATAAACTATTAACAATATAATATTTAATGTAATTTTATAAATTAATTATTATAATTAGTATTAATTTAAATTATTACCATTTATAAATAAATATTAACTTAAATAATAGGTGTTTATGTGATAATCTATAAGAAAAATAATTTTTATGTGGCTTACATTTCATTAGTTGCAATTTTACGTGTTTTCTGTGAATCCTTTGTTTTATATTTCTCTGCATCAGGCTTTAATTTATAGCATTATGCAGATAAATCTAAATTTTCTACAAAAACTGTTTTTCTGAGAAAAATTTCCAACTTTTTCATAAACATTTTTCATTCAATATAAATATTCATATTTCATTATTTATTTTCAGAATTTAAATATTTGTATTCGTCAAAATTAAATCTTCAAATTACTTAATAGTAATTTTTACCGATTTTCAATGTTACTTAAAATATAAAATTAGATAAAATAAAAAAATAATTCCTACTTTACAACTAAATCAGCTTAATTTTTTATTTCTATTTAAAATTTTTTAATGAAATAAATAAAATTTTAAAATTAAATGGTAAATAATTTGTGAATAATTGTTATATGAGAGGATTAATCAATAACAAAGATATTTTTTATTTGTTAGTAAAAGAAATTATTACTTTTTGTTGAAAGTTGCTTAGAAAAATACAGCAACTAATTAAAAAAACAAAATTTTCAAATTTTTTTTTTATATTTTTAAACATTAACAAAGCAATTATATTAATATTTGTGATATTATAATAAATTGTATATTTTCTTATGAAAAAACATTTATTTATATATATTTTATGTGTTAGATAAACCAGGTTCTTCGGAAATAAAAATTTCATTTCAACATTAACATTTTCAAGCAAACTTGTCGCATATTAGCCAACATTGTCATGCTTATAATTTTTTAAATTATGTAATGTAATTATATTATAGAAAAAGAATCATACATGTTAATTCAAATTTTCTTTTATTATCTAATTAGGTTATAAAAATTTCAAACATTTTTTCATTGTTTTAAATTTTTATTAAAATCATAGCTTGTAAGAAATTTCAGTTCATTTATTCAAATAGAATTATATTATATTTTGTCCAGAAATTTATGACAAATTTCAATACAAAATATATTATTTTTTGTTAGCAAATTATCTTCAGGATTTAAATTGAAACTTTCACGATTCGAATTTACATTCTTAATTAAAAATAATAATTACATAATTTACATAATTACATAATTTACATAATTTAAGATATATAAACATTATATTAGTTTATATATTTTAAAATTATTTTCCCACAAATATATTTTTCACCATAAGCAACAGATTTTATTATTTTTTATCTCTATAGAGATTACTATTCTGGCGAATTTCTTGATTTACATGGTTTAATATTTGTTATATAATTTTACATCAAATATCAATCCGTCTTCATAGAAGAATTCAAGATTAAGTAACTTTTGAAATTATAAATCTTTAAATAAATTAAAAGAATAAACAAGTTTAACATCATTAATTTCTGCATATCAAGCATATGGTAACAGCAATCTTTTTATAATTTATTAATGAATATTTTCTATAGAATTGCATAACAATTGCTTACATGCTGTCTATTTTAAAAAAATATATTTCGCAAGTAAAATATTTGGCAGAAATTCAATTAATTAAGCTATATTCCAAATAGGACTCTTATTAACTCTACTCATTTTAAAATATTTAAAGCAAAGAATTAAATAGTAAAAATAATACAAGAAATAAAGCAAACTATAGAAACAACAGAATCAGAATTCTGACATGTATCAGAATCAGAATTCTCACACAAAAAGGATTACAACCCTCACATATTTGAAACCAAATTAATACTTATCTAATTTATAATTTACTCGAATTTATAATAATTAATGATTTCTGATGTTGCTTGTCAATAATCAATTTTAAAGTTAAATATCTAGGTAATTCAGAAATTTAATCTGGTAGAATTTTGAATTAAACAATTCTAAGTAAACGTAGTTAGTTATAAATAGCTCTACAAACGAAAAATACAATTAACAAGAGTTTTTAGATTTTGAATGTAAAAAGGTTTCCATTAGCATAAAGTATAAAATAAAGTAAATTTTCAAATTTTTTTGCTTAAACCAGATTTTAATAGTGAGAAATTAATTTTACAAATCTACAAAAATGATAAATTTTATCACAAAGGGATTATTAATTCATTCTTTAAACTAAGATTTGAGCGATTAAAAAAGCATTATAGCATTTCTGAATTCAGATAAACTATTAATTTTAAACAGTATTTTAATTTAATTATGATAATTCTTTTTAAACAAATAATAAAACATTATCAAAAAATACTGTTAGATTCTACAAATTTTTAAAATTTATTTAAAATTTAATTGAATAAGCTTAATTTTTTAATCTATTTTTACTTATAAAAATTAATAATTTTCCTCTCGAAATTTGACATAAAATTTCAAATATTTCACACTTATCTTAACTTTTGAGTATAATTTGAGTATTTATTGTAAGTAATTAAAATCTTATTTATATTAATTGTTATTTTAATATAATTATGATAATTCTTTTTAAACAAATAATAATACATCATAATATCAAAAAATTCTGTTAGATTCTACAAACTTTTAAAATTTAATTGAATATGCTTAATTTTTTAATCTATTTTAATTAATAAAAATTAATAATTTTCCTCTCGAAATTTGACATAAAATTTAAAATATTTTACACTTATCTTAATTTTGAGTATAATTTCGAGTTTGTAAAATATATTTCAGCTTAATAAAAATTTTACTAAAATTCATAAGATTGACACAAATAAAACTAAATTTCAATGAAAGACGGAAGATGAATAAAATGACCCCGCAATATTGTCATAAAAGGGATCTTTAAGAATCCCCATTCTTATTACTAATGTTTTCATCGTTTTTACAGTGAAATCTTCATATTCAAACATCCGCTTTTCAACAATTAACCCCCCCTCCTCTGCAGTAGAGAGTCGAAGGTGTCATTGATTGATGGTCCACCAAAGGAGAGTATGGAAAATGCGTTCCCGAGAATCTCTAAAACTGGACGGTATAAGAAATTAAAGCAACGATAACTTCTTTTAAGTTCCAAAATAACGATAACAGCTTTAAAGTTCCGGATGTTCCAAAATAACGATAACTGCTTTAACGTTCCGGAAGTTCCAAAATAACGAAATGTAGAACCGTTCTACAATAAGTAAAAGAAGTTACCAGCAACGGAACGATTTGAGCTGTTCAGCAGGAAAGAAAACCGTTATCTTAATAACAGAATTTCTAAAGAACGCGTTTTTCGTTAAACGGTTATTAAGCAATAACTGTTCCTAAATAACAGTTCCACCAAATAACGACCATCTCTAGGTTGTACCTTATTACTTTGTAACAAGCCAGTACGTTGTTCTTCCTGAGTTTTTTTGAACAAGCGAGTACAAAGTAATCAGTACCTGCTTGTTACTTTGTAACAACCTTTGTTACTTTGTAATAAGCACGTACGACTCGCTCGGCACGTACTTAGTCTGTGCTTGAAACATATCTGGACTTGCATCAACTTTGCAACAGGAAGTAACGAGTATTTTGGAATAAAAGTACAGATTACAGGTTGTTACATTAAAATACCGATTACAAAATACTGATTACAAGTATTTCTGCCCATCATGGAGGAAGGAATATGCGAGGAGAAGTTCTTACCGCGAAAAATCATGCGCGCCGGTGAAGTAGCTAGCAGACGAGACCACACCCACTCTGTCTTCCACAAAACGCAGTACTTTCATTTTAAGGAAACTATATGAGCAAGCATGATTTTCATTTAAATTGAACTGACCGAAATAAAAGTGATCTAAATTACTTACCATTTCAAAAAAAAAATTATTTATATTGATAGTTAAGAGCTTATTTTGTATTTTTGTTAAATATTAATATTATGTATTTCAATAAAAACATTTTAGGAGAGTTATTTATTTTATTGACTTTGAGATAAACACTTCAATATTATGAACTAAATTAACTGCTATCGTATTATTATATTTAGACTCATGAAAAATGTCAATTTTTCTTTTCTTTATTAATATTTAGAGGCAAAAACTTTGCCTCTAAATATCAATAAAGAAAAGAAAATTTGGATAGTAAACTACTACCCATGTTATTCCTTGTGAATTTATTTATGAATGCAATATCCTGCTATTTGGTTATAATTTTTCCTTTTATAAGAAAGAATTATATTTCTGTACATAAATTCGGTTGCATCAAGATAAAAATATTTTTACTTCAGAGTATTTTTAATCCAATCTTAGAAAAAACAATTTCTATTATCAATTTGTGAATGAATTTCCCAGAATAATGTATATATATATATATGTGTGTGTGTATATATATATATATATATATATATATATATATATATATATATATATATATATATATATATATATATATATATATATAAGAAACCTAGAAACTAAATAAAATATTTACTTTTTTTTTTTTAATTTTTTTTAAATCTAAAATTGAATTTCAATAAATCTTGATTTATTATATTTAGGAAGATTTATATATATATATATAAGATAAAAAATATCCCCAAGAGAAAGAGGTATGAGAATTTGATTTTGTTTATGTGAAATTCAGTACTTTTGTTTTAAAAAATTGGAATTCACTAGCAAAGTAATTATACATATATTCCTAATCTTATAAAATTAATCTCCTTTAAATTAATTTTTTTTACAGATAAATTTCGTAATACAATATGAAAGTGTTCTTTTATCATAATTACTCAATAAACATTTATTAAAATAATTTCTGTTTAAATATTAAAATTTAAATAAGTATATTTCCTTACAAATATTTTTTAAATTCCTGGAAGTTTAGATAGACCACAGACGGTAAAAAAATTTTTTCCTAACAAATATTAAAAACATGTGATATCCTTCAAATTAACAAAGGTTTTAAAACATTAGTTTGCCTACTATTTTGATGTTATAATTTTTTTTTAGTATGCAAACACATGAAAGTTTTTGTAAAATTGAATAACATGGTAATGCTAAATATTACACACAATGCTAAATATTAAACCAAATGGAAATTAAGTAAACTCTTAGAATGAAGTACGTAAAAATTTTCAAACATTTCTATAGTATAATTATTTTTCAATGATAGTGTTATAATTACACATGTACATTTTTTTATATTATTGCAGATTGGTATAGCAGTATTTGACAATAAAATTGTTTTTTATTTCATTTGAATTAATAAACCTATATACTGAAAAATTATGTTTCAGAAATTATCTAATCAACCAATATTAATTTTGCCTTAATTAATTACTGTAATTAAATAAATCAGCCATTATGTTGTCTTAAATTATCATATTCTGATTTATGTTTTAAATTTATACTTTTTGGATGTTCAATAACCATTTAATTTTAAAAAATGAGATTTAAGTATTTAATTGACTGAAGCCAAGAATTACTCTCTACCATGAAAACTCATTTAAATATTTTAATAAACAAAAACATTAAGAAAAATCAATGCATACAATTATCAGTACATTACAGATTCTGTTAAAATTTTAACATTAACACACTTACATGAATTGCAATATTGAGAGAACTTATAAAGTATATAAACCTTTATTTAAAGATACGTTTAACATAATTTACAGCAAATTACTAAATTAAACATAGTTATTGAACTTGAAAAGGAATTGATTGGTTATAAAAATATCATCTTAAGACATCATTAACATTTATAGAAAAATGTACATATCTTGAATACAAATATTGTAAAATAT